>OX422208.1:438450260-438630260 GCA_949130495.1 Sambucus nigra | reverse complement strand
TGTTGAATGTGAGAGCCGACGGGTGGCATTCATTGTAAATTAGTTGCATGGTTATTTTGTAATACCCCGCATTTTTTTTATTGAATTGAAATTGAATTAATTAAAAAAAATCCCAGCTTAAAAATAATACCGTGCGATAAAATATTAAAAAGTGGATAATTAATGAACACAAAAAATATGTCCATATATATTCGAAATGTTTGGAAATGAAAAGCTAAAATGAGTACATTACGATATGAATACACAGTTTAAATATTGGAAATGAATTATCATGTAAAAGGACCGAGAGAGTTAATTGGGTCAATGGCATTTTTAAAATTAAACTAAACCTAGGTATAAATAGAAAAGTTGGGGTATAAGTCTTCATATCTCATTATACACAAGAGGAAACCGAGAGAGAGTAATGGAAGATCCTAAGAAGAGAAGAAAGGCTAAGGGATTTCAAGAAGAAAAGAGGATTCACAAAAGGGAATCAACCCTTTCGTACAAATCCAAGGCAAGTTAATAACCTAGATGTGTTTACTATGAACCTATAATGAAATTTCACATGAACATGTTTTTGGATCCCTAAATTAATATGGAATTCATGTTAAAAATGACATGCAATGTATTAGGATCACCCTCCATGTAGATATAAATGCAAGAACATCATTCTAGGGATTGAATTGTAGAATAACCTCTTGAATTTGAGAAGTCTATGAAATTGGGTAATTTAGGAATCATTCAAACTTAAATCGTTATGTTAAAATTTGTCTTGCGCTATTTTGGGTCCAAAAATGGATATTCCATCCCAGTTGCCTCATAGAAAATCATATTTTCTGCATTTTGTTCATTGATACATTTTCTGCAAAAATGGCTCCGAAATGCCTAAAAACTGCATTTTAAAAATCGAGGCAGATTCGTGGGGTAAATTATAAGAAATGTTATTTTTGACTTGTAGTTACGTTGGAGTTTGTCTCGATTGATTGATTGTTTATTGTTGTTCTATACTTGAATAATGAACTAAGAGGTTATTTTAAAAGAGTTTGAACCTCAAGAAGGTATACAAAGATTTGAAAAGTTTTGATTAAAGTGAGACATTATTTGATAGAAAATGATTTAACTCAAAGACAAAGCTTCTATATAAATCCAAAAGGATCACTTGCGATGTTTATACATATGTGGATATACTTATGAGTGTTGTTTTATATGGTTGTCGCCAACATATTGGGTTGCTCCTCCGGTTTGTAAGCACACTATTATATGATTTGTGTATGATTATCATATTCGGGTTGGTCCCACTGGTGCCATGATGGGAATAAACCAACCGAAGCCAGAAGGACTATATTTGCATTTCCTCATAACAATGGGGACTGTTCGAGGTAGGCCCGACATTACGACTTATTTCCCTGGGAAGCGATAGATGTCCCGTTATGCTGACTGTGGTTGTTATGCCGATTGTGATATACATTATACTTGTGTGATGTATAAAATACTATATTGTTATGATTGGGGCATTTTTTTATGCTTAAAGAAAATATCCTACTGTTAAGAGACTGGATAAAATAAATTATACCATTGTTAAGTGTTTTTAAATGAAAAGAATTATTCTTAGTAAGAATAGTAATTAATCACGCTATTTAATTAAGTCTCCTTATACTTGGGTTGGGTTGGGTAGCCAAAACTTAGGAACGTCGTTTGGGAAATTAATCCAGACAACTTAATTATTGGAGAAGATTTATGACTAGTTTGCATTCATTATAAGTACATCTTATAATCTTATAGCTTATTTTCTTGATTTGATGTTTGTCTATCTTGCTTCTTGCCCCTATCCTCTCTATATATATACTAGCAGAATGCCCGTGCCTGAAGGCACGGCGAAAATTTTCAAAGTACGTAATCGTAAAACGACAAAAAATTCCAAAGTACATAATTGCAAAAGCGGTAAAAATTTCATTCCCCAACAAAACAGTGCAATTTAAAAAAATCGTTATATTGTCCTTTGTTTAAAGGAATATCCACGCTACTCTACAAATAACTAATTATCCAACAACATTCAAATAGTCTAAATTAGTCAAGCAAATTCACATATAAAATGAAATATATAATATTCAACAACCGAATTCACATTGTGCCTCAAATAAACAAAGTGTCAATTTAAAAAAAATGGACATAGTCTCCTTTGTTTATTGGACTATCCACCCTTCTTAAGAGATAATAACCAATCCAAAAAAATTCAAAGAGACAAAATTCATATAAAAATATTTTTTACAAAACAAACTTCCTAAAAAAATCACATATATAACAATTGAAGTCGTCCAATATGTTGCACTATGATGATTGTCCGTAGTTTTCAGAATGCGACCTGACACAAAACAAAAAATATAGTTAGTCACTTGAAATAAGTAATGAGTCTGCAAAAATAAGAAAACTCATTTATTTCAATAATAAACATCATCTAAAAACCCCATAAACCAATTCAAATTGACTTTAAATTGGGGAAGCCTTGCCTAAATACTCATTGGGATAGCCCTGCCTATGTACTAAAATCGGTCTTTCCACAAAGAGTATAAATCCTCACCATGAAGAATTTAGTGCTACAAAACTGTAATATAGTTAAAAAAAGGTAGCAAGGAAAATAGTTGTTCACGTAGTATTTATTTCAATCCAACTCTAGAAAGAGAGGCGTTGATAACCCTAGTAGAATATAAAAAAAAAAGAAATAAAAATTGGATATTGAACATGTAATACCTTAAGAATATTTCTACGAAAAATTGATACCATGTTTCATAGACATACAAATGTAGGAACAAATGATCTTTTTTAGTTACTTCAGCAAGTCCACTAAAAAAACCAACTTTATTGTTTACCTTCATGAAAACTTGGTAGGATCTTGCAAGTTAGAAGTCAAAATGTACATCTACAAATGAACATATTTCAAGGTACACTTTTCCAAAAAATCATTATTCAATATTTAAGGACTATGGACAATAAAATTAATGATAAAAAGGATATATAGTACCATTCATCGAATCTGATTTTTCACCCAATCAGGAGAAAAGTCATAAACAACATCACTTGAGACCGTGTATTAATCGATTACTAATAAGATGGAATTGCAATTATCATTACTTGTTGACTAAAAAACTGTTGAACTGTTTAACTGACAGGACTTCCAGCAAAGAGAATTAAGAGCGGGACCGTTGACATCCAAGACATATTTCATAGTACTCACCACCAAAATCCAAAATATAAAATTTCCAAAATGTATTGAACCTTTTTAAAAGTCAATACTAATATTATTTAGAACGAATGTAAAATTGATTATGTACTCTAAATGTCGTACCCTATCTATGGAGAGGAAGGTTTTTGACATGATGCTTGTAAAAGATCAAGTATCCTGCTCTTTTTTGTTTTCAGGGTATGCCCAAAGTGCCTACATTGAAGAGGCACTTCACTTATTCGATGAAATGATGGTCAATAATATAAGGATTGACTCCTTAACCATATCCTATGTTCTTAGGGATGTTGCGCGCGTAAATAGATTAGGCATTGGTATCGAAATTCAATCCCTTATTATAAAAATGTGCTTAGAATCAGAAGTTTATGTGGGTAGTTCGCTTGTCATGATGTATTCAAAATATGGAAGCATTGATGAGTGTTATAAAAAATTCTCAGAGATTGGGAAGCCTGACCTGGTCAGTTAGACGACTATGATTGCGGGCTATGCTCAACATGGTAAACGTACAGAGGCTTAAAAAATTTATGAGTTGATGACGAAATCAGGAATAAAGCCAGATTCAGTGACTGCTGTTTTATCTGCTTGTAGCCATAATGGTTTAGTTGAATAAGGATATTTTCATCTAAATTGAATGCTCAAAGATTACAGGATTGAGCTTGGTTACAGACATTATGCATGCATGGTAGATCTTCTTGGTCGACGATCAGGAAGATTGGAAGAGGCTAAGAGGCTTATTAATAGCATGCCTATTCGGCCTGATGCTTTGGTATGGGAGACACTGCTCGCTTCTTGCAAAGTACATGGTGACGTTCATCTTGGAAAGCTAGCAGCCGAAAAAGTTGTTGGCTTGCAGCCATATGAGGCTAGAGTTTATGTCTCACTATCAAACATTTGGGCTGATGTCGGCCAGTAGTAGGAAGTCCTAAAGATCAGAAATGAGATGAAAGGAACTGGGGTTAAGAAGGAACCTGGATGGAGTTATGTATAAGACATGACATTTTCATGTCCTTTTTGCACAATCTTCATATCTAAGATTTTAATTTAGTATCCTTTAATGAAGTTAATATTGTCTAAAATATCATTACCAAGGCAAGGATCAAAGCTGGGGCCACTTTTGGATAATATTTGAACAATATAATAGGTCGTGTTCTGCTTCATATAATGTGGTAGGATTGTAGGAAAATATTTGATAACTTTTCACCTACCAAATCCCTACAAATGAAAACCCTATGATTCAATAAAATTTCCAATAATGAGTTCTACTATATTTATTAGAGGACTTGATTCAGATTTCCGTATTGAGCAAGGCAGGCAAGAAAAAAATTTACATTAAACAAACTACTACAAACACATTGAATTATGTATCCTAGATAGTCCCCATGTATGCAGAGCAGTGTAAAAGTAGTGACCAACTAAGTACAGTTATATAAATTAAGTGTATGAACAAATGTGGAAAATGCGTAGTCCAGGGGGTATTGAACATTTAATGAGTCATAATTATTAAATTATTTCTACCATTCTACTTTTCACACCAAGAATACGAAACTACATCATCAACAAAATCGTGAGCTAAAGTGGAGTATAAATGAAAAGTATCGTACCTCTAGAAGGCCTTTTCGATTCCACTGCTTCATTATTCTCTTGACAGCCTATGAAAAGGAAAGCACCATCCCACGGATGCAATTTTCTTGAATTTGATGATCTAGCATATATTGAAATACCCTCCCCATGATTTGAGGACACAAAAATTAGAGATTGTTATTGATCAAACATTTATTAAAATACCAGATAAGTAATAGTCAATATCAGTTTTATTTGAGGGCACAAAAATTAGAGACTGTTATCAAGACAAAAAATCATAGTTTTTTAACCTACATCAGCTGTTGTTTGCAGATATTGCAGCCCCAATGTTCTGACTGGATTCATTGAAGCGTTCCAGCGGCTGTTTGGGCAAGGGCAAGGCATAAGGGTGAAACCCTTAAGACCATCACTCTCACTATTCTTTCTCCTCTTCTTGTTCCCCTGTTCTTAAAACACATGAATCATAATTAGTACATAGAATAATAAGTGAGAAAATTTTAAGAGACATCTACAATAGAATATGAAATAAAAAAGTATTCACAATGCCAACATTGAAAATAATAAATGGGGAAGGATCGTATTAATGATGAAACTGAAATTGATAGAAACTGATGTCATGTGTCAAACTAAGTAAAAGAATTCAAATACAAACATTTTATACCATGTAAACATAATAGTGGACTCAAGAGGTTATCATTTGATGAAAACATGAAAAAAACATATTTCATGAATAAATAGGTATGTAACTTCAAAACAGAATGGGTCCACTGGGTTGTGAAAGATTTTCTGCAAAACAAAATGGAAGAAACAATGGAAAATATCAAATATGCAAACAACATTTTTAGTAAAAATCCATAAAAAATGTAACTTTATTGAAGACCATAAACACAAATACAAAATAAAAATGAATATAGACCAAGCTTCACATCACTAATGAAGTTTATGGTACTTTGGTTAAGCAAAGAAAACTCAACAGTGAAATGTTAAAAATCAACAGTGAAATGTTGAAACTTTACCTCAAGAGAGAAGCTACTGGATTGAGAGGCAGCATTATCAGAAGAAAGACGTACACACATCAACCTGCACATGTTAGCCAATCTCAGGAGATTCAAACAATTATATCTATATAGAAGGAGAGAAAACCATTCAGGTGGCCTCAAGATTTTTACAGTAGCAGACCCCTCCTCTGCTTTGTGTCATACTGCGCATGTGCCAATGCGACCCTAAAATCCCAACCTCATCCTAAATCAACCCCCCAGGCCTCATTTGCTCCTGATGTGACATCATGCTGGAATGTTCAACTGAGGCTACCAAGTTTTTGTACTTTAAAAGTTCAACTCATTCAATGAATCACATCAAACATATTTGCCGTCACCCAATCCTTCCAAAGTGACATACATTAAATAACTGATGTAAAATATAAAAATAAGTATTATAATTTTATCTTATTCGAATGTTGTGTTATATATGTCCAACATTTAACCAAGAGGTGGACTTTTGTTACGTGAAGTAACATGGGATAACAATTTTTTTTTTTTTTAAAAGTCTTTAAAAAAAAGACGCCAACATTAGGAGTTTAAGTTCGCATTAAAACAATTGATACTATGTATAACCATACTCCAAGAAAGACTATTGTGACAAAAGGAGTACACAAATAATCAATAACGGAAATAGTAAGTGTCTTGCTTATTTCTGACCAAATTCCATATGCTCCACAAAAAGTTACCCAGCATAAATGATCTTAAGTAACCTGAAATATATGCAAAGACATTTTATCTCAAATTTTGTAACATTATAATAGGGAACACGCCTCTTTACCTAACAAACAGTAAGAAACCATTTATAGGTATAATTAAGTATTCTTACTGATGTATGAATCTCTAAATTTATACGACCTTCAATTTCATCATCCAAATCCTTACTTATGTAACAATGAAATGCACTACTTCAACCATTGGTAAAGTAGAAATACCAAAAACCAAGTAATTCCATCTCATGGAAATGACCAGTTACACATTTTAATAACAAAAACAACATGGAACTACTAAATAAGAAGTGGGAGGTGAAAGATGGAAACAAATATTGCAATAGAGAGGGACATAAAATAAAGGTACAAAATGCCTTATCTAGAGTTGATTATTTCAAAGATTGTCTTATCTCATTCTTAGTATTCAAACAAAACTCGGACAATTTTGACTAAAATGAATATAATTGCATTAGAATCAAATCAAGGAACCCAAAATGTAACCATATCTAGAGTTCGAAATCCAATTCTCTAATGAAATCTTATCACTAACTACGTTGCATTCATATGGAAAGCCGGAGGGGGAGGCGGAGCTGAATCCTCTAACCTTTTTAGCATCAAGAGTACATCTAGAACAATACATGAAAGCATATCAGGTGTTATTGGTTGTCCTCATAATGTCACTCTAATTACTTACCTCAGATCCCCTATGCATTATCGTTAATCATCAAGACTACAATAGGATGATTTCTTAGTTTTTGAAAAATGCAAGTGACTGATGTTGATACTGGATGTTAATATTGGAAAAATGCAAGTAATTTTTGTTGATACTGTAAAAATTCAAGTAACGAATGTTAATTTTGGATGTATGCAAGTAACTGATATTGATAAACTATATTCAATCAGCTTGATATTGCAACTGCTGATTGGCAGGGGTTCCGATAATAAGTTCCTATATTCAATCTAAATTCATACCGTTGAGTATGAAATCAGTTCCTATATTCAATCAGTTCCTATTATATTCAATCATTTCCTATTATAAAATTTGTTCCTATTATATTCAATCTGTTCCTATTACATTCATCTTACGAAATAAACATTCATTCGGTTATGCTGTTATGAGACACACGTGTGCATGACCAGCCTATTATATATATAGATATAAATATTGCCTTAAGATTTGAGATTCTCTTTGTTCGTGTGTTTGGAGTAGAAAAGGAAACCGGTCGTTGTACATACATTGAGCCTAAGTCATTTTCTCGATATAAAAAAAAATTCCATTCCAAGTATATATGTGCATTCTAAGTATATAGTTATGCAGACCTCTTAGCACTGGTGAGGTAGAGAAGAAGCAAATGAGGTCTGATGCGACACTGCATAAATCCTACCACGGCTGCGACACTGCACAAAAACAAACAATCAAATAATCGATAACATAATTCGTATGTCTTAAAGACATTTGTATGCTTAAGAAACATCATGCGCGAAGTGTCATTCAAATATTAACACAAAGGGATACGAATGAGTTAGCATACCTGAAAATACGGCAACTGAAATTATGAAGCATCACCCAAAACAATAATAAAAATGAAGAAGTTTAAACACTTGTGAGATAAAAGACATGATTGAGCCATGTTAGAATTATGCCATCGTTCTTTATAATGCATTAAACCGAAAGTCACAAACTAACTTTTGCCAATTTGCACTTACAAAAATACATACAGATTATGCAAGGTAAAAGAAAGGCCTAGAAAACTATACAAAAGTGGGAGCAAAAAGTTTACAAAAGTAGTATAGCTAGGCATCAAAAAATGAATATCCCATTGAAAGGCAATCACATTGCAATCCTGGGATACATTCTCTGAATCACTCTACGAAATGTCCTTGTATCGAGCTCGACGTATTTCCAATGAAGATTAGGGTTGTGCACGACAATCTAAAAGAAACATTAATAGTTAGTATTGATTAAAGAAAACAGATGAAACGAATAAGCAATCTATATACGACATATAGACGGTGTACCTTATTGTGGGAACCCCATTTAAATAATCTACGGGAACTTATCCACTTTTGATGCCTGGGCATCGGCTCCCAATCCTAATAAAGGTTATGAAATGGTTAGAAGTTGATATAGAATCGAAACATGTATATAAAGATATTGTGCATAAAAAATTAACGACATACATCTCATTGGCGTTTATAAGAGTACTTCCGGGTAAACAATGTTTGTCGTGAAAAGAAAACCATCATCGGGAAGGAGGATGTTGATTCGATTAGCACTTGTGCATCGAGATAACGCTACATATAACTGCCCATGACTAAAAACCGGTGTGCACAATTCAATTCCCACAAACTTTACAGATTGACCTTGTGATTTGTTAATTGTCATGGCATATGCGAGTCGAATTGGAAATTGACGTCTTGTCATTTTGATAGGCATTTCCGCACACGAAGGAGTTAAAGATACTCTTGGAATAAAGACTAAATTGCCACACTTATCCCCAGTTAGAATTTGTGCCTCAATGACATGTTCTCTAAGCTTCGTAATGGCCAAACGTGTGCCGTTGCAAAGACCATATTTTGGCGCAATTTTTCTCAACAACATAATTGGACACCCTACTTTCAGGTCCAACTTAAATAGGGGTAAACCAGAAGGATTAAGAGAGTTCAATAACTCATTCGGGTATTGATTATGTACGTCTGAACCCGATTCATCATCGCATAATTTGTCGGCACCGAAATACGTTTTTGTATCACCTGGGAAAATATTTAAGGCTAAATTATTTATAGCACTCACATCATCATTCCGCGCAGAAAGAATTGTCCATTCAATGAGGAAGCTTGGAGCAACAATACCATCCACATTCAACAATGGATACACTTTGGCAATTAAATCTTCAACATCATTACACTTCTGTATGGTCAAAGGCAACGTTACATTTTCAAGTGGGTTGGACCCAATCTAATGAAATGGGGGAAAAGTTAAACTAACATAGTAGGAATAGTGAAGAATATTGAACACATTATTAAATAAAAGGTGATACCTGATTCAAGAAAGTTGAAAACTGCATAGTTTCAGGCTCCAAATGATTGAGTCGCATGTTTAGATTTAAGGTCAAAACATGGATGTGTTTCCAAAGCGCAGACCGCCTCAGTGACGCAGCTATAATTTCCTCACGAATTCCTCTTGGGATAATTGGTAAGATCTGTCAGAAATCGCCACCTAAAACAACAGTTATTCCCCCGAAAGGTTGTTTAACATTACAGATATCTTGAAGAGTTCGATCAACAGCCTCAACACAATGCCTATGTTGCATTGGAACTCCATCCCATATGATAAGTTTGGCCGATTTAAATAGCTCATCATGGATTGACTGCTTTGTAAATCCACAATTGGAGTTTTCAAGAATATCTAATGGAATGCAGAAGGTTGAATGCGCAGTTCGACCACCAACCAACAATAAAGAAACAATCCCTGATGATGCGACACTAATAACCGTATGACCCAAACTATGACAAAAAGTTGCAATTGTATTATACAAAAATGTTTTGCCAGTGCCAGCACCCCCATTCAAGAAAAAAAGTAGTTCCTTTATTTTCAAAAATGGATGAAGTCATTGCCGTGTAAGCCAAACGTCGCCCCTCGTTAAGGCGGGTAACATCAAGTTGTGCGTCACCTTGCTCTGCTAATGATTGTAATTGTTGATGTTCCCACACTAACCTATTCCCACCCATAGTACTCCAATTTGAAGTTGGTAGAGGCATAGGAGGAAAGTCAGATAAAGTCTTACTGGACTCTTGAAGCACCTCATTTAGAAGAAACAAACCGTAATCTTGAACTTGGACGTCCGTTGGGTTTGGAATAGCAAAGAGTGTACGCAACTTATGGACTAGATCGTCACATATGTGAATGGAAAATTGATTCCATAATAAATCAGGATGCAAAGGGAAACATTGTGTAAGTATAACACCAAAAAGACGCCTAAGTTGATATCCAGTTCGAATGATTGATGCCTCTTGTAAACATTGAACTCATTCATTATCATCTTCAAGCAATCCCCTCGCTACACACGCAGACTTAAAAGTATCATTCACGACATTGTTGACCGTGCGTAAGCACTCAAAGGATGTAGGTCCTTTGACAATGGTTAGCAGCAATCGCAAATAAAATCTTTCATCTGAATTAGGGCTAGCAAAGTACATTCTACCAATAGCAAACTCGTGTGTTTTCCTCGGAGTCCAGAGTTTTGTTGTATTACTCCAAACATAATGTTGCGAAAACTCTTGGTAAGTGTAAGCTCGTGCAGAAGCATTCGATGCACAGAAAGAAAAAAATCCAGTTAACCAACTCATTGGACCCTAGCCCTATCATCAATCATACTTGGAGATTCTGCGGGATTGAACATAACATGATGCATCCCAGGTAAATGTAAATCTAACCGCGTAACATGTGGTTTTTCCTGATGCATGTGATTACCAAAAATTCGCCAGGCTGCTTCTGGGGGGCCGATGTACCTTGCATCTAAATATTGTTGGATTTCATCAGCAGCTCCCAAGACCATAGTCGTGCGATCATGGCCTTTATAAATGTACTTGTTAATATATTTAACGCATCTTAAATCGGCACAAACCCAACATTGATGTGACAATTGAATAGCCGAGACAAATATGGATTATAAGGCACAACATCGCTGTTTCGTACCTTTTTCCCACTAGAAGTAGCATATTTCCTACCATCGTCACGACGACGATAGATTGGATATCCGTTACTGTCCATTGAAGTGGCATCTGCAAATGCTCGTGGATATTTCTTCGTGCATCTACCATTTTCCATGCAAGGAGAATTAGGATTCAAGGAGCTGCAGGGACTATGAACCATACAACCAAGAATGGTTTGGAAAAGCATTGGATCGTCGATGGGGTCTGGAAACTCTGCACAAACAACATTATCTACCTGGGCACATGTTTTAATCTTGCTTTGGCTGTCAAGGAAAAGAAGAGCGTGCATGTGGGGTAAACCCCATTTTTGGAATTCGATCGTAAAAACGTGGGCAACTTTCTTACCAAAAACATTTTTATCCTTGATCTCCTTCATTAATGCTTTTCTCTTTAATTCAAATACACGTGCGACCAAGTCGGGACGATCGACCGCATTCTTACCCGGTAATAGTTCCTTAGTGATTTCAGGCCATTTAGGATTGGCAGTCATTATGAGAAAAATATCTGGGTGTTGATGGAATCGTGTTATGGCCATCGAATCTTGGTAGATCTCAAACATATTTCGTGCACTACCAGTGAAGGAAGAGGGCAAAATCATTCGTCTACCAATTTGCAATGGTTCAACACCCTCAGATATACAGTCCGCAAGATCTTTGTATAATTCGGCATGAAGGGTGTTCTGATTAAGTCTGAAATAAGTTAGGCAGTTTTGTTCTGTAGAACCCAGGCATCCACAATAAACTCCTAAAAAAGTTTGCCTCCTCTCAAAATTGTAGAGTATTCAGTACCGTGTTGAAACAAACGATATCCGTAATAATGCAACTGAGTAAGTCGATTGTCTTGCTCAATATTATTTACTACATCCCATAGCTTCATTTCAGGCTCCCATCCAAGCTGACCATGAGGGTATAGAAGTACAAAATGCAAAGGAAGGTATGCCGGGTGGCATTCACTAATTTGCATCAAATTGATTTCCCCCATGTAAGCGAACAACAATATCTCTCATTGTAGAGGAATTGTGGCCATCGCCAGGTAAAATAGTAGCAATCTCATCGGCCGACAGCAAATTATACCTTCTACGACCTGCTGCAGTATTGTAATGAAGGTATGCCGACAAGTTTTGGCTCGCTCGAGAGGATTCTTCTAATATTGCAAATGCCTGACGATATTTGTATATAAACGGATTATTCGCCTCCATGGAACCTTGAATTATTCGGAAGACATCAGTACGTAAACGCAGATTTCTACGTTCCCTAATTTGCAATGCCACATCCAGATCGTATATGTATAATTGTGCATATGCAGCTTCCTCTTCGAGCCCCGATTCGGGTAATAAGGCCCTAGTACGATGACGTAACTCACCATGAATGGTGAAAGATGTGGGACCCCTACCTGTGAGGACTCTATCATCCATCTGGACACCTAGACTCGTAAATGCATTAGCAGCATTATATTCCCTAATATGATTATGAAAAGACTTGCATTGAACATCGTTGCCATCGAATAAATGTTTAATTTTCGGTGGGGGTTCAATGAGATTTGGCAAACGAACTTGTTCCTGTTTGCAACACTTTCGAAATAGGGGACGCACTTTCGATGTGCCGGATAACCTTTAATCCATCCAATGTAAAGCGTGACAATAAGGGCACAAAACAGTCATGGGGCCAAGAAAATGTCTACTAAAGTCAACATATGATGCTTGATTTGTACTCGTACTTGCTACATTGCTGACACTTGATAGAGTGGATCTAAGTATAAAATGAAAAGAATGTGTTAAGGAATATAAAGTATGTCATTAGATAAATTTCCAAATAATAAAAGATACATAAAAGATTTACCTAGGGTGGTTATCTTCAGTTTGGGGGAGACGTTCAATACTATTTGTATCAGTGGTAGGTGGATTTTGAACAGTTTCAGATGGTTCACAGGGGACGCCATGATTAACAAATGTGTCGAGTTCAATTTGGTTAAAATCTTGACAGAGGTTGCGAGGCAAAACTATTGGGGGCATATAAATTTTATCAACTGGGATTGATAAACTATCAGTCAAAGGGCTAAGTCTTTGTAGAGGAAAGTCCAATTGATCGGGGGTTCTCCGTTGCATAAAACTCTCGGTTATTATTGAAGGGAGTTCAACCCTTGCATCAATAGAGGACGATTGTGAAACCCTTGCTCGCTTAGGAAAACGTTTTGTGCTAGCAACGGTAGGTGGTGCTATTGACTTGTGAACATTAGGAGTCTGAGTAGATGATTGATTGTCTAGTGTTTTTTGTAACTGAAGTGCTCTTTCTCGATCACGTCGTTGTCGTTGGCCAAGCGCACGTTTTGAGTTTAAGCTATTACATGGTGCCATATATTCAACATTTGTGGTGGATTGTGGTGCAGAGTGAGGCATAACATCACACGAAGATTAAAAGCGAGAAAGTCTTTCATGTTCTCGGCGTTGTCGTTGAGCCAGAACACGACTTGAGATTAAGTTATCAGATAGTGTTAAATGTTCAGTAGACGGGAGATATTGGGATGTCAAGAAAATTTCATTAGTAGTTGGCAAAGGAATAAATGATTCCCTTTCTCGTTCCCGTCGCATTCGTTGTGCCAGGGCACGTTTTGAGATTAAGGGTACATAGGGTGCCTAGAGAAGAAATAAGATTATCAGCACATAACGTGACAATAATGAAGGGGTTTTGAATAACGGTCTTATATCGTAACATTAGTAATAGAAAGTGGTAATAGTTTGGTATTTAAAATGAGGTAAATATTTTAAATCGTACGATGTATAGCAAGATGGTAAATTACAGATGTAAATTATTCAGAATGGTGTACTTAACATTTATAGTCATCCTACATGGTAAATGAAAAATGTGACCATATAAGTAGAGGGAGCATTATAAAAACAAATAAGGTAATGTTAGAAACATACCGCTCTAGAAGAGACATTCCCCTTACCCATCCAAGATGCCTATAGAAACAATTAAAGCATATAAAAAGAGATGAAAGGATTATCAGGTGCGATTTTTTTTAACTTGAAAAAAGAAAACTATGGAAAGTTGCTGAGAAATATTTACCCTAATAGGCGCCACATTTGCTTTCTCTTTCCCCTTGCCTTTGTCGTTTCCATTGTTATGCTGAGTATGCGGCTATGGAAATGAAATAACATCGACGACATTAATGAAATGTGAATAAGAACTTGATTATAAGAATTGTGAAAGGGAAAAAACATATATATACGATTAGTTACCACAACACAAATAGCATTGAGTTGAACATCATTACGTATAACAATACCGCCGGTATTTTTGTGCGGCCTTTGAATCTATATAATACGAAGGCAGAGTTGATAGTCAGAATTAAAAGAGAGAGGGTATATTAAAGAGAATAGATTAATAAAAAATGAAGAACGTGATAAAAAAAATAATGAGAACAAATAGGGTCATAACCATTGAAATGTTAAACATACCACTTGTGAAGATTCCTTCTCCTTACCTTTCCCTTTATCCACATTTGGTGCCACATTTTCTTTTCCAATCCCCTGGAATTAGGGAAAAAAGGAAAAAGGGAAAATAAATTAACAATGAAGGAAATTGTTAATAAGTACGAAGGCACTAAATAGTTGCATTATGTTACCGCGGAACGAATAGCATTGAGGCGGGATTCATCATGGATAACAACACCAATATTATTTATGCGCAGCGTTTGAATCTGAGTGCAAAGGCAATATTTAAAGTTAAAAGCAAAACATATAGTTGCGAAACAGATGAATATAAGAGAGGGGGTAGTTGTTACAACATTTTGTGCCTCTTCATCAACCTTGAAGGAAAAAAAAAGTAAAGAACAGAGTTAGTAGGTTGAAAAAAAGTAAAGAACGGAGTTAGTAGGTTGAAAAAAAAAGTAAAGAACTATAAGTAACGTACTATGCCGAATACAGTAATGTCCTCCATGTGGAAAAAGAAGTCAATTATCAACTACAAAATGAAAAGATGGATAAGTCAACTATCAACTACGATTGAAATAGTCATTGAACAGTTAAAACAAATTTGCATGAAACTTGGCACAACTGAACATAAAACTAAAAAACAATACATGAAATTAGCAACACATCAAACTTCTAAGAATACTATACATAGACCTAAACCAAAATGATCCCAAGTTTATTTATATTTCCTGCTATCGTGTGGCTTGACGATGTTCTTGAATTGCAGCAAAAAACATGAAATTAAGCTACTGTAAACTGAAAACTAAAAAACAGAGTATTTAAAAAAAACTAAAAAACATGAAACTTGGCACTACTGAACATAAAACTAAAAAAAAAATAGATGAAATTAGCAACACATCAAACTTCTAAGAATACTATACATAGACCTAAACCAAAATGATCCCAAGTTTATTTATATTTCGCCTGATGACATTCTTGAATTGCAACAAAAAACATGAAATTAAGCTACTGTAAACTAAAAACTAAAAAACAGAGTATTTCAAACAGAAACTAAAAAACATGAAACTTGGCATTACTGAACATAAAACTAAAAAACAATACATGAAATTAGCAACACATTAAACTTCTAAGAATACTATACATAGACCTAAACCAAAATGATCCCAAGTTTATTTATATTTCCTGCTATCGTGTGGCCCGATGATGTTCTTGAATTGCAACAAAAATCATGAAATTAAGCGACTGTAAACTAAAAACTAAAAAACAGAGTATTTCAAACAAAAAAAAAACATGAAACTTGGCACTAATTGGAAGTTGGCATAATAACAGGTATAAACTAAAATTTGGCATAATAACAGGTATAAACTAAAATTTATACTAAACATGAAACATGAAACTTGGCATAATAACATGTATAAAACTTGGCAAAAACATGAAACATGAAACATGAAATTAGGCGACTGTAAACTAAAAACTAAAAAACAGAGTATTTCAAACAAAAACAAAAAAACATGAAACTCGGCAATAATTGGAAGTTGGCATAATAACAGGTATAAACTAAAATTTGGCATAATAACAGGTTGTGGAGACAATTATTATGCAACACAAATAAATATGAAAGAGGTAACCACCAAGAAAAGATAAATAAAAAGCAAATCACACAACAACGGGTATACGTGATTCAGCAAAGAAGTGCCTACGTCCACGGTGGTTCAGTCAGTGTTATTTCTCTATATTCTGAAGAATAAGTACAGAGAATACAACTTGTCCTTTTCCCCGGACTTAGGGTTTAATTTATACATGTATACGTTGGTTAGTGGGGGTGATGGGTTCCTCCTTATTAGCCATCTCCCCTGTAACTTTCTTACATGGGATCGCGCTTCCCCACAACTTCTCTTCATGGGATCGTGGAGTAATCGGATCCATACAAAAGGTGATGGGCCTGGGCTTTGGGCCCTTAAGGCAAGGCTACTCGCCCAGGCCTATAATGCTAAATTCAGGGTACCCACAATTGCCCCTAAATTTGTTGGGCCATTTCTATGGGTCCGACGAATTTAAATGATCAGTTATTATGGGTGATTTCTTCGAAAACTGTAACGTTGCTTTGGCGGCACCCGCTTCGCTATCCGTGCGCTATGATTAGAATTGAAGGCTTGTTGGAATAAGGCACATTTCTTTTCGTTGCTTCAGTTTTTCCAGCAATCTTCTATCTTCTGAGAACTCTTTGCGCTTTGTACCTTCTGTTTTTTATCTCTACTTTCGTTGCTTCTTCACCATTTGACCTGATCTTCTGTCTTGTAAGTCTTTCCTGTTCTTTTCATTTTCTCTTTGGTTTGTAGTTTTTTCTTGTATTTTTCCAATGGCGAAGATTGGAAATAGGTCAGTAACTGAGTTTAGAAAATTCTACAGTATTCCTGAGTGGGTAGAGATTGAGTGTTGTGCCTCGCCGCCTAGGAACGTTAGGGATATAGAGGATGCACATTGGATTCACGTCCTGTTGCTCTCCCAGGGGGGACTTACCTTTCCCCCTAATGATCTGTTTCTGCATTTCTTTAGCTATTTTGGTATTGTGCCTTCACAATGTTCGCCCAACGTATGGAAAATAGTGAACGACGTGCATAGGATAAATCAATTGTACGGCACAAGGTTAGGGCTTGCCGAGGTCTGTTTTTGTTATTCCTTTTCTCGAACGAGTTCAGGTGTCCTGTACCTTAAGACTAGGAGCCCTGATAGGGTATTGGTAGTAAATTTACCTGATTCCCATAAGGACTACTGGCAAGAAGGTTTTCTTGTTAGGAATTGGCAATTCTCCCCCCAATTTGAAGGGTCGAGGTCTGAGAGGTTCACTGTTCCCTTTTATGGGGAAGAATATATAGGTAGATGTTGTATTATTATTTCAACCTTTGCTGACTCGTGATTTTTCTGACCTCTCTCTGTTTTTTCTTTCACAGCGAAGACAAAGAATTTGGAGCCTGCTCTCAGCGAGGTTCGTATCTCGGAACTAGTGAAAGCTTGGAGCATGAGAGAGCCTCTGGGTGACGGCGAGCATCCTAGGTCTGCTGCGTTTCTGCTTGAATACAAAAACACGGGCTCCAGCTTTATAGCCCGTCCTGTGGATAGTGTTCCAGACTTTGATTCTTCCGAAGAGATTTTGGCTGAGCCCATCCAGTTGGACGAAGAGGAGATCAGCTCAGAGAGTGAACCTGCAGGTGTTGTGAGCAATTTGGGTGCAGGAAGTGCTGACAGTAGCAGCTCTTCTGAAGGAGATTCTGAGGCTCAAGACTTGTCGAGCACTACCAGCAGTTCTTCTGAAGAGATGCCTCCCAGGAAGAATTTGATCAGAGATGACGATGATGATGATGTGCTCCTTGCACATAGGTCCAATAAGAGGAAGACTGCCTCTGGGGCCATAGCTACTGGTTCTCGGCCTTCTTCTCAGGAGCAAGAGAAGAAGAGGAGAGAGGAGGAGCAGATGAGAGAGAGAGAGAGGAAAAAGGAGGAGGAGAGGAAGAAGGTGGAGGAGAAAAAGAAAGTGGAGGAGAGGAAAAGGAGGGAAAGGGAAAAAGAGGAGGAAGGTGAAATCAAGGACCAAGACTGGTCAGGCCCTGGTTCCAGTGTCTGCCTTGCCCGAGGGGGCTTCGGTGGCCACCTCTCCTCAGCTTGCCCCTGCGCTGCTCGAGAGAGCAGTCCTCCCTGTAGATCGTGAGAGGGCGTTGGGGTCCGATCAACTGGCTTTGCAGGCTAGCCAGAGGCTTGCCTTGGTAAGGTTCCTCTTCTAATTCTCAATTTCCTTTAATCCGTTTTGATGGTTTCTTCTTTCTGATCCTTCCCTCATTTTTTGCAGTTTGTGACTGACTTTGCTGTGCTCTATCGCTCTCGCGACGAGCTGTTGAGAAGGAACAGCGAGCTGGAGCAGCAGAAGTCTACTCTGGTAGCCAGGGGTTCTAAGCTGGAGGCCGATCTGAAGGTTGCTGATGCAGCTCGAGCCTCATCTGCCTCTGCCCTTGCTAATTCTGCTCGCGAGAGAGATAACGCTGTCAGGGAGCTTGGCGAGCTGAGGAAGGCGTACGACCTGGTGTGCTCGAGCAAGCTAGACCTTGCAGACAAGAACAGGGCTCTGGCCGATCAGCTGGAGGCGGAGAAAGCCCAGGCGGCCACTCTCAAGGAAGATTCATACAACTGTGGCTGGACTGCAGCGTATGAGGACGCCGAGGTTCAGATAGGCTATATCAGCCGTCTGAACTTCAAGAAAGGGTGGAACAAGGCCCTCGTGGCTGCTAGGGTGGACGTTTCATCCCCGCTCTTTGACGAGCATGATCCAGGGCCAAAGCCAGTCGTGGATGAGGACCCAGCCCCAATTGCTGAAGGCACCAATCCTGTTTCTCAGGCGACTCCTGCTGATGCTCCCTTGGTCGAGGGGGCAGTGGACACCCCTGCAGAGGGTAATGTCCCTGCTGATGCTGATAAGGACAAGGGTCCATCCACCGAGGTTGCTAATTGATATGGCTTCTTTGTAATTTTTTTCTTTTTTGATCTGATGTAACCTCGCTCATTATCAATGAAAAGACTTCATTTTTGTTTATGCTGATCTCTTTCTTTTCTCTTTCTTTTACTTGTAGTTGGTTGATGTGGATGACTATATTCCTGTTACCTCCCAACTAGGTAGGACTCTTGTTCCTAATGCAAGCCCTGCAGTTCGCCAGGCCTTTGCTAGGCTTTGCAGGTTTGCTAAGTCAAGGAACCAGAAATATAAGGATCAGTCCGAGATGGTGGCCAAGTTGAAGGACAGGCTCCAGGAAATGGAAGAGATCGGTGCTTCAGTGCAAGAAGAAGTTAGCGAGCTGAGAGCAAAGTTACTGGAGTCCACCGAGATCAACCAAGTCGTGGAGTTTCTTCAGTGGGAGAATGAAGACCTGAGGTGGGAGGTCTCGAAGCTTAAGGAGCATTCGCCGAGCACCGCTTCGGCAGTCCTACAAGGCTCTTCTTCATCGCGAGCTGCTCGGCCTCCCCTCCCGCGTGCTGGTAGGAGTACAAGGGGTAGGAGTAGGGAAGTCGAGGAACAGCGTGAGAGGGAAATGGAGGAGCTGCGCGACGATGTTCGGCGAGCTTATGTGACTGTTGCTGGGCTCCAGAGGGACGTCACCCGACTGCGGCATCTATTCAAGAAGGGCCCTTGCCAAGTGTGGACTGATGGCTATGATCAGGGCTGGCTTGATTCTCCCACAAGATTATCATAGTTCGAGGAGCTTTCCTTCATCAGGGGGTGGTTGAGTGCTCTCAAAGAGCTGCAGGTCCCGAGGAACTCGATATTGTGGTATCGGCACGAGATGTCCCCCTCTACTCTGATGCCCAATCCATTCAGGCGAGATGATCGATGGATCCCCATCGATGCTATTCCCCGACGACTATTGGAGTTGGACGCAAATGAGGTCGTGGAGGAGTTCGATCCTGCTCCTGATGATGGGAGGAGAGCTAAATTTGCTGACTACCTTGCTCGGAGGCTTCCACCTTCTTGATATTTTGTTTTTTAATAATTGTAAATGCTTTGGGCGAGCTTCGCCGACTAAACATGTACTGTTATTGTTTGTAAATATAAAAGATTAATGGAAAGTTTGAGTTTTGGGCGATTTTGCCGACTAAACGTGTTCATCCAATCTTTTTATATTTTTGCAGCTTCACAATCCTTTTTATCTTGTCATGTGAGTGTCCACCCAGTCCAGTATTAAGAATACCATTGTGCCCTTCCTTTACCTTTTAGGTCGTGTCATCACACTCCCTTAGGCCTAAGTAGGGCAATTGGCGAGGACACACCTGTTATTGGATGTCTTTATCCGGTCAGAATTTTGTTTAACCAAAGTAGGTTTGATGCCTAAGAATACTCTGTAGGGCTTCATATATTGCCATGGGCAATGCTAAGAGGTCTGTCGTGCTTCATGACGATGACCTGAGGAGGGGTATTCCCCTGCTATGCCAACCATTATACCTGTGATTTGAAAAGGATGTGCAATAAGATATAATTGTTACTTTTTAGAGAGTGATCAACTGAGAGATTTTCATTGGTGAATTGAGAAATAAACTGTCTTTTCCCATAATGAGTACAATAAAAGATCTAACAATAGAACCCTTAAAAATAGAATTTCTTGAGATTAGCTGTGTTCCATGCTCGTGGTATCTCTCTGCCCTCCATCATTTTCAAATGATAGGCACCTTGCAGATCGTCTCTAATTATCTCATAAGGTCCTTCCCAGTTTGGGCCCAGTTTACCGTCTAATGGCTTCACTATGTTGCCCAGGACCTTTCTTAGAACATAGTCCCCAACTTCGAATTTCCTCGGATTGACCCTTTTGCTGTAGTGCTTTGCGAGCTGTTGCTGATAGCTCGCTAGTTTTACTAGGGCAAGTTCCCTGCGCTCGTCGACCAAATCGAGTTCAGCGAGAAAAGCCTGATCATTCTGACCCTGCTCGACAAGGTCGGATCTCATTGTAGGCAATCCTGCTTCTAGTGGGATGACTGCCTCCATACCATATGCTAGTGAGAATGGCGTTTCTCCTGTGGCTCTCCTAGGAGTCGTTCTATACGCCCATAGGATATGCGGTAGCTCGGTTGTCCACGCGCCTTTGGCTTGTTCTAACCGCTTCTTCAATCCAGCGATCACTGTCTTGTTGGAAGCCTCAGCTTATCCGTTGCTTTGAGGGTAAGCCACCGAGCTGAAGTGGTGCCTGATCCCGTGTTGGTCGCAGAAGTCCTGAAAAGGGCCACTCTCGAACTGTTCCATTGTCAGTGATGATGGTTCTGGGGATCCCGAATCGAGTGATTATATTTCTCCATATGAACATCATCATGTCAGCATCTCGGATGTTTGCCAGTGGTTCTGCCTCGATCCACTTGGTAAAGTAATCAGTTGCCACCAACAGGTATTTGCGATTGCCGGCAGCGGTGGGCAGTGGTCCCACGATGTCCATTCCCCACTGGGCGAAAGGCCAGGGGCTGGTCAGGGATTTTAACTCGTTGGCGGGCTGGTGGACCATGGGGGCGTGAAGCTGGCATTTTAGGCATCTGCGGACATATGTTGCGGAGTCCTTTTGCATATATGGCCACCAATAACCTTCCTTCATTGCTCGAAAGGCTAGAGACCTTCCTCCGATGTGACTCCCACAGATTCCTTCGTGAAGCTCGTGAAGCACTGTCTTGACATCGCCTGGGTGGACGCATCTAAGGTAGGGGGCGGAGAAAGATCTTTTATACAAGTCGCCTCCCGTGGATAAGTGAAAGTGAGCAGCTTTGACTCTTATCTGGTGGGCAGTCATCCTCTGGGAGCGTTTCGTTCTTCAAATAGTCTCTCAAGGGATCCATCCAACTGGGGGCTGGTTCCAATTGGAGTATTGGTTTCACTTTGGTCAGCTCGCAGTTGGGGTAAATGCTCGGGCAGCTGAGGAAATCGATAGGGATGATCCTTTTAAGGCTGGAATCAACTGCCGAGCTAAGGGCTGCTAAGGCGTCAGCGTGGCTGTTCTGCCCCCTGGGAAACTGTTGGATGTTGATTTCTTCAAAGTTCGTCATTAAGTTTTTTACCAGGGAGAGGTAGGCTGCCATCCTCTCATCCTTCGCGTTATAGTCTCCACTTATCTGATTGGAAACTAGTTGCGAGTCTCTGAATACCTATAAATGCTTTGCTCCCAGAGTTTGTGCCCTTTGGAGACCTGCTATTAAGGCTTCGTATTCTGCTTCGTTGTTGGAGGCTGCAAATCCCAGCCTGATTCCTTGCTCGAGGACTGTGTTTTCTAGAGTGATGAGAACAATTCCTACTCCTGCCCCCTTTGAGTTGGAGGCTCCATCAACGAATAGTTTCCAGCTTCCCCCTGTAGCCTGGTTATTTTGTTCTGTTGGCTTAGGCTGGTCGAAGGGTTCTTCGCCTGTGAATTCAGCTATGAAGTCAGCAAGGATTTGACCCTTGATAGCTATCCTTGGTTGAAATTGGATGTCGAACCGGCTGAGCTCGACTGACCATTTAGACAGTCTGCCCAATAAATCCTCCTTCCTTAGGACAGCCTTGAGGGGGTGTGATGTAAGGACGATGATCGTATGAGCTTCGAAGTAATGCTTCAGTTTCCTCGAGGACATTACTAGGGCGAAAGCGAGCTTTTCCAATGGCAGGTAGCGCTGCTCGGCATCTAGTAAGGTTTTGCTCGCGTAATAGACTGGATGTTGGATCCCTGTAACTTCACACATTAGCGCTGAGCTGACAGTATGGCTGGATACAGAGAGGTAGAGGTATAAAGAGTCCATTTGCTGTGGTATGACAAGCAGTGGTGGGGAGCTTAGGTAGGACTTGAGCTCGTCTAATGCTTGTGAGCAACCTGGGGTCCATTCTACTGTTTTGCTGCCTTTTAAGAGTTGGAAGAAGGGCTTGCATCTCTCGAAGGATTTAGAAATGAAACGATTTAGAGCAGCGAGCATTCCAGTGAGCTTCTATACATCGCGGATTGTGTGAGGAGGTTGCACTCTTTTGATTGCATCAATCTGGTCTGGATTAGCCTCTATGCCACGCTTGCTGACCAAATACCCAAGAAACTTTCCTGACTGGACACCGAAGGAACACTTGCTCGCGTTGAGTTTCATTCGGTACTTCCTGAGGATTTCAAAGGTACTTGACAGGTCCGAGAGGTGATTTTCCTTCTCCTTGCTCTTGACGAGCATGTCGTCGATGTAGACCTCCATTGTGTCTCCCATCTGATTCTTGAACATTTTAGTAACCAGCCGCTGATAGGTTGCCCCTGCATTTTTTAGCCCAAAAGGCATGACCTTGTAACAGTATAAACCAACCGTCGTGATAAACGCCATTTTGTCCTGATCTGGGGCATACAGGGGAATCTGGTGATAGCCTGAGTATGCGTCCAAGAAACTCATTCGTTCGTGAGCTGCAGTGGCGTCTACTAGTTGGTCTATTTTCGGAAGAGGGAAGCTATCCTTGGGGCAGGCTTTGTTGAGGTCAGTGAAGTCTATGCACACTCTCCACTTCCCATTGCTTTTTGGAACTACCACTGGGTTGGATAACCATTTGGGGAATTGCACTTCCCGTATGGACCCTGCATCCAGCAGTTTTTCGACTTCTTTTTCTATTGCTCTGGCCTTCTCGGGAGCAGTTCGTCTTGCCTTCTGCGCTATCAGCTTGAATGTGGGATTGACGTGCAACCGATGGCAGACCATATTGGGATCGATTCCTGGCAGCTCATAGGGTTCCCAAGCAAAAACATCTATGTTGCTTCTGAGTAAGGTTAACAAATCCTTTTGCTCTTGGTCAGTGAGTGAGGTCCCGATCAGGAAGACTCTGCTGTTGTCGCCTTCTTTAGCAATTACTTCTACCAGGTCCTCTACAACACGCTCGGAGGGGAGGAGCCTGGTCTCTTCCACTCCGGGCCTTCCATATTTTAATTGCTATTTGGAAGGGATTGCACCTTCCTCCACTTTCTCGCTGGTTTGAACGGCTTTTTTCTCTGGCTTTGGTCGGATGGCCGCTATGAAGCACTTTCTCGCCATCGCCTGGTCGCCATGTATCTCCATCACTCCCCGCTCGGTGACATATTTGAGTTTCTGGTGGTAGGTCGAGGAGACTGCCTTCATTGCATGAAGCCATCCCCTGCCGAGGATGGCTTGATACGGTGAATCGATGTCGACCACCAAGAATTCAATCATTTTTGAAACATTTCCAGCGAGCACTGGTAGTACAATCTTGCCCAGAGGCATGGTCATTTTCCCAGCGAAGCCGACCAGAGGAACAGTTGTTCCCTTTAGGTCGGCGATGTTCAACTTCAATTTTCTGAACAGGTCGATGTACATTACTTCGGATGAGCTCCCTTGATCGACGAGCAGCCTGTCGATATCAAAGTTGGCTATCCTGAGTGTAATGACTAAGGCATCGTGATGTGGGGTCCTCACTCCCACAAGATCTTCATCCGTGAAAACAATATGCTTGTTGTAGTTGATGTCCTCTGCTCGCCGACGTTTTCCTGCCTGTGATTTTGCTGGATCAATCTGAGAAGCTTGCATTACCGCTGTCAGCTTCTTTACCTCCATTCGAGCTGAGTTACCCTGGATTTGCTTAACATCGGATACTCCATGGATTACTGCAAATTCGTGTCCGGCGTCGTCTTCCAATACGTTGTCGGGTTTTGCCTCCTTGTGGACAGTCACTCTCTCTACCTTCCTTTACACAAAGTCATTCAAATGTCCAAATTGGGCCAACTCCTCGAGGTGGGACTTAAGAGCCTTGCAGTGCTCGGTCTTATGCCCTCCCTCTTTATGGAAGGTGCATCTCAGTGCATTGTTTCTTTTCGATGGGTCTCCTCCCATTTTTCGGGGCCATTTGATGAACGGCTCATCCTTGATCTTCGCGAGAATTTTGTAAATTGGTTCTTTGAAGACGGTGTTGACCGCCTGGAACGACTTTGCAACGTCAGGGTTCCCTCCGTTCTTGGAGCCATTCTTTCTCCCATTCTTTCCTCCTTTTTTCTGGTTATCAACTTTCTCACTTCCCTTGGTAGCGAGCTTGGCTCGACCGTTTTCTCCTACGTTAAGGCGGGTGACATCTTCCACCTTTGCGTATTTCTCAATCCCGGCCATCAGGTCATCAATGGTGGTTGCTTCCTTCTTTGTCAAGGACTGGTAAAGGAGGGAAGAGCTAGGTAGCCCAATTTTGAATGAAGCCACTGCCACCTCTTCCGCGCAGTCCTCGACTTCGTTGAATAACTCCCAGTACCTCTTCGCGTAGTCTCGAAGTGTCTCCTGAGGCGTTTTCTTCATTGTTAATAGAGCATCCATCCTTTTGGGATGGGAGCTGCTGGTGATGAACCGGGCCGTAAAGAGCTCGGCCAGGGATTTGAAATTTCTGATGGATCGGTGAGGGAGTTTCTCAAACCATTTCTGGGCCACGTCATGAAGGTTCGAGGGAAAAATACGGCACATCAGTGCATCTCGGTGATTCCAGAGGGTCATAGCCTACCGATACTGCCTGACATGATCAATGGGATCAATCTTCCCGTCGTAAATCTTGAACCTTGGAATAACAAACTTTTTGGGAGCTTCTTGTTCTTCAATTTCCCTCGTGAAGGGCGATTTCATCTGGGTCTTGAGGGCTCTCCTGGAGAGTTCTCTGGTCGACCTGGTGCCGCGGTGAGCTGGATGTTGGTCCATTTCTCTGCGGACTAGGTTCAGTATGTTGTCGTCGCTGCGAGCAGGGCTCTGATGGCGGCGAGCTTTTCTCAATTGCTCGCGGAGGTCGTCGTCTGAGTCACCACCTTCGAACCCTTGATATTGCCGCCTAGGGCTCCTTCTTCGGCTACGAGATTTGCTCGCCTGAGGGCTAGGAGTGCGATAGGGGCGTCTCCTGGTATCAGGACGTAGTTCTTTTTCCAGTTTTTCCAGTCTTCTTTTCAAGCGGGCATTCTCAGCCTCATATCTGCGAGAAGACTCCCTCTGCTCATGGATCCTTGCTTCGTATGCATCAATCAATCTGGATATCTGAGTGGACCTTGCTAGTCCTTGACTTTCTTCTGAGGCTGGCCTTTCTAAGTGAGCCCCTTGATCTGAATGTCGGACTTCAGACCTAATCCTGCGAGGAGCGGGTGGCTCCTGAATATCTCCTGCTTGAGGAGCGTTGCTGCTGTGACCAGACATCTTAGATTTTTTCTCGGCGTGGGATATTCTCAGGGAAAGATAAACGCTTCCCACAGACGGCGCCAATTGTGGAGACAATTATTATGCAACACAAATAAATATGAAAGAGGTAACCACCAAGAAAAGATAAATAAAAGGCCAATCACACAACAACGGGTATACGTGGTTCAGCAAAGAAGTGTCTACGTCCACGGTGGTTCAGTCAGTGTTATTTCTCTATATTCTGAAGAATAAGTACAGAGAATACAACTTGTCCTTTGCCCCGTACTTAGGGTTTAATTTATACATGTATATGTTGGTTAGTGGGGGTGATGGGTTCCTCCTTATTAGCCATCTCCCCTGTAACTTTCTTACATGGGATCGCGCTTCCCCATAACTTCTCTTCATGGGATCGTGGAGTAACCGGATCCATACAAAAGGTGATGGGCCTGGGCTTTGGGACCTTAAGGCAAGGCTACTCGCCCAGGCCTATAATGCTAAATTCAGGGTACCCACACAGGTATAAACTAAAATTTATACTAAACATGAAACATGAAACATGAAATATGAAATTAAGCTACTGTAAACTAAAAACTAAAAAATAGAGTATTTCAAACAAAAACAAAAAAACATGAAACTTGGCACTAATTGGAAGTTGGCATAATAACAGGTATAAATAAAAATAAATGCCTCAGCCGTTTTCATGGACTTGATGAATCGAGTATTCAGAGAGTTCTTGGATCAGTTTGTAATCATCTTCATAGATGACATCTTGATATATTCACATTCCGAGGAGGAGCATGCAGAGCACTTGAGGCAGGTTCTTCAGACTCTATGAGAGCATCAGTTGTATGCTAAGTACGAGAAGTGTGGATTCTCGTTGCGAGAGGTACAGTTCTTGGGCCATGTTGTTTCTGAACAGGGGATTGCAGTTGACCCGAGCAAAGTGTCAGCGGTGAGGGAGTGGGGACAACCCACGACACCGACAGAAGTGCGTAGTTTCTTGGGGTTAGCCGGGTACTACAGGAGATTCATTCGGGGATTCTCCAAAATAGCGGGTCCATTGACGAATCTGAATCGCAAGGGGGTACCATATGTTTGGGATGACGCTTGTCAATTGGCTTTCGACGAGCTGAAAGACAAGCTTACTTCAGCGCCAGTCCTTGCGTTACCTAAGCCGGGTGTAGAGTACCTGGTTTGCACCGATGCGTCCTTACGGGGACTTGGGGGAGTACTTCAGCAGGAAGAGAAGGCTATAGCTTTTGCTTCCCGCAAGCTTAAGCCGCATGAGAAGAATTACCCCACCCACGACCTGGAGTTAGCAGGGGTCGTCTTTGCATTGAGGATTTGGAGGCACTACTTATTGGGTGAGAAATTCCGTTTGTTCACAGACCATAAGTCACTGCAGTACCTGTTCACTCACTGAGAGCTGAATATGCGTCAGCGCAGATGGCTAGAGTTTGTAAAGGACTACGAGTTCGATATACAGTATCATCCCGGGAAGGCCAACGTAGTTGCTGATGCGTTGAGCCGTAGACCAGTAGACGATGTAGCGGACGTCTGGAAAGCAAAGTGGAAGGAGTTGGGTCACCAGGACGCAGTAGCCCGTTCTTTCATATTCGTGATGTCAGTCACACCCGAGATTGTTACGAGGGTGATACATGCACAAACTACAGACCCGTTTTGGACAGGATCAGATTGTGCGACTTCTAGCCGAGGGTGCTGAGTCCTATTCTGTTAGTTCTGATGGAGGTTTGCGATTTAATGGGAGATTGGTGGTTCCATAAGGCGCGGAGTTACGTCATGAAGTTATGACTCATTCTCACGGGTCCCGATTTGCAGTACATCCAGGAGGTGATAAAATGTACCAGGACATGAGGCGTCAATACTGGTGGAGTGGGATGAAGAAGGACATCGCCGAGTTTGTGTCCAAGTGTTCTACTTGCCAGCTAGTGAAGGTGGACCACCAGAAACCATCAGGATTGCTTCAGCCGTTGGAAGTACCCGCGTGGAAGTGGGAGAGTATTTCCATGGATTTCATTACAGGGTTGCCTACATCACAGCGGGGCCACGATTCTATCTGGGTGATTGTAGACCGTTTGACCAAGGTGGCTCATTTTCTGCCAGTGCGGACAGATTATACTACGGGTCAGTATGCTCAATTGTTCATTGCTGAGATTGTCATATTACACGGGGTGCCCCTGAATATTGTGTCAGATAGAGATAAGATTTTTGTGTCACGTTTCCGGGAAAGTTTTCAGGAGGCTATGGGTACTGAGTTGAGGTTGAGTTCAGCTTACCACCCACAGACAGATGGACAGACAGAGCGTACAAATCAGATGTTAGAGGATATGCTACGCATGTGTGTTCTCGATTTTGGAGGAGGTTGGGAGCCACATCTTCCACTGGTAGAGCTTGCTTATAATAACTCTTACCAGTTTACGATTGGTATGGCTCCATTTGAGGCTTTGTATGGCAGGCCTTGTCATTCTCCAACTTGTTGGCTCGAGGTGGGGGACAACAAGTTGCTAGGACCAGAAGTGATTCAGGAGACCTCTGCGAGGATTGAGATTATCAGGAGTCGTATTCGGGTGGCCCAGGATAGGCAGAAGAGCTATGCCGATGCGAAACGGTTCTTCCGAGAGTTTAATGTGGGAGATCAAGTGTTACTGCGTGTATCTCCTATTAAGGGTGTGATGAGGTTCGGGAAGAAGGGGAAGTTGGCCCCGAGGTACGTGGAACCATTTCCAATCATCGAGAGGATTGGGTCGGTAGCATACAGGTTGGGATTGCCAGAACATTTACATCGCATCCACGATGTATTCCACATCTCGTCGTTGAGACGATTTCTTCGGGATAATATGGCCCATACTCACATTGCGATAGATGAGATAGACTTATAGTCTGACAGCTCTTACGAGGAGAGACCAGTGGCTATTCTAGACTATAGTGAGAGAAGATTGAGGTCGAAAGTAGTTCCACTTGTGAGAGTCTAGTGGGAGCATCATAATATGGAGGAATCCACTTGGGAGCGTGAGCAGATATGCGTGAAAGATACCCAGAGTTGTTTTTACCAGGTATGCCTTATTTTCCGAATTTCGGGACGAAATTCCATTATTAGGGGGGAAGTATGTAATACCCCGTATTTTTATGCTATATTAATTTGGGGATTTATTAAATTTAATGTGACGGTTTATTTAATAAAAATCCAGAAATTAAATATGCTATAATTATTAACGTGACGAGAGTTAGTAATTATGGGAAACTTGTTGAATATTACTAATGAGCATAGTAATATATTATATTGGTTATATTGAATGTCATATTAAATGACTATTTCGGAAATTTAAGTTGGGACGTGCCCGTGTCACGTCAGGACTAATTTTGTTAAATAAAAAGTAAATATTTTATAAGTTGTTCGTATAGTCGTTTTGAGTGCGCCAATGCGTCCGGAAGGGTCGAGATAGTCAGAAAAGTGTACCCGGGGGTTTAGTTTGGGTCTCGGGGCGTTTTTAGGCCTAATTGATACCCCGGGAGGGCATTTTAGTCATTTTACTTAATTGGGTAATTAAACCCACGAATTTCAGCCATTAGGTTAGCCTTTTAGGGTTAGAACTTTCAGAATTCAAGAGACGGCCATTGGAGAAGAGAGGAGAGAGCTCCAAGGCAAACCAAGGCCAAAAAGCCACCGGATTTCACCGCCACCACCACCACCACCACCGCGTAGATCACGAGACAAGGAACGTAGCCATACCAAAATCATCCGGGAATCTGCATACCAAAATCACAGGCAAGTATTTGACTTGCGTATTTTCGTTAATGCAATCTTTATATTAGTCTAGGATTGTTTAGAGATGGAAATTTTGGAAGAAAACTCAAATTGTGTTAGGATAATGCATGTAGTTTTGATAATATGGAAATTCTGGAACCCTTGCCATGTAGAGGAATATAACCCACGAAATTTTGATGTTAAATTAGAAGGAATTTTTGGTAAAAACAGATTAGAACCTTGTTTTAGGAAAACTCTAGGGTTCTTGATGATTAGATGGGATTTTGAGTCAATTATCCATGTTTAATGATAGTTACACGCATGCTTTACGTTACAATCACCTGGTATAATGTTATAATGATGATAGTAGGATTTTTGGGGCGATTAGAATGGAAACACATCGTTTTAGATGAAGAAGTTGGATGAAACCCGTAACTGCATTCTGCAGAATTTTTGCCCAGACCTGCTTGATCGATCGATTGAGCCTAGAGCTTCGATCGATCGAAGGTTCGATTGATCGAGCCCCAAGCTTTGATCGATCGACCCCTCCAGGCAGACTCCTATTTCCCTCTTTAAATGCGTTAAATTCAAATTGTCGTGATATAATTCTTGGGCACTCTTGATAAATTGATTTGGGAGACATTGAGGACCAGTAGGGGATATGAATAAATGTTGGAACCTTTAATCTGTAACGAAAATGGTATTTAGGGGATATTTACTTTAGTTTAATGGATTTATGAATTTAAAGGGTGAGGTGCGTAAGAGAGTTACGTTGGAATCTAATAAAGTCATTTACTGAATTTCAGAAATTGGGAAGATATAATCCATGAGTGTTAGGTAATAAGTGAGAAAACCCTTCGAGATAAGGTTAGGAATGAAACCTTATGCGTAATTCTTTAAATGTGAAATTAAGAATAAACGGTATAATTACGGGTGAGGAGAAGAACCTATATTAATATGAAATTGGTATATTTATATGTTTGTGTGTACATATATTATATGCATGTGAAAATCATACCCACGCTACTTACTATCCCTGAGGTTTCCGCGCTGGGACAAGTCTTATCTCGATGGGACCTTTATGGGGGATATTGACTTGTACTCTAGGAGTTAGATATCCTTGGTACAGGCTATCGCTGTGATAGTTCAGACGGTCCTAAGAGACGCCGGTATATGCCATCCTCTTAGAGACTTGGAATCTATGCTTCGCCTCAATATTGATTGTGTATTTATGTTAATACAATTCGAGAGTGATTCCGAATGTATTCCCCTTAATATGAGTGATATGGGGCTTTGGATAGTAGAGTATGCACGCACCATAGTTTTATTCGGGGTGTTGTTATATATATATATTATACGAGTAGTTAGTATATATATGAGATCATGATATTTGAAACTGTCTACTGAGATTTGCTAAGTAGGACATGGTTGTTGACTCAAAGTACTAAATACTGGTTTTGATAAAGTATAATATGTCACTGTAAAGCTTTATGGATTTTATAAAGTTAAAATGGAGGACTTTGATTATGGTTTGGAACATTCTTTTAAAATGGGGTCGTGAATTATAAATCTTGCGAGTAATCTAAGTTAAGTCAAATCTTTTAGAAAGACTAGTGCGTTAAGTGATAAGAAACCGTGGGGCAGGTTAGTGTGATAGGTGTGCACATTAGAAGAGAGGTGAGTATTTTCTCAAGGGAGTGACGTGCTAATATGTTATTGCATTGGCCTGTATCAATTTAAATACTTGCTAAACATATTTTAAAATCAAACACACTTTCGGGCTCTGACCCGTTTCTTTTTCTCTCTCTCTCTCTCTCTTGTATATATATGTATATTTTTCAGGTGCCCAGCCACAGGGGCGTATTGCTTGGGATCCCTTGAAAGGAACGTGCTGCAGCTTAGGTGGGAGTTGCAGGTCACTTGAGTAGACGGCTTCATTTATTGACTCCACTTCTAGCACTCTCATTTATTGGGCACGTGTCGCCCTTTCCATTATTCATTTGTTATCAGGACATTTATATTTCAGTCATTCCAGTATTGTTTCTTTGGGATTTATTCAGTATGGACTTGTGATTTTAGTTTTCATATGTTGACATTCGATTGATGAATGTATTATATTATTTGGTTTATCGTGGTGTGATTCTTAATTGTAGAAATGTTGTTTTATATAAATAAATCTTTTTCTTTAAATAAATTTGGAAGTTTGTATGAAAAATGTTTTTGACACTTAGCTTAATTATTTAGGGTGTTAAATTGGAAAATTTATTTTTATCGACAGTGATGCTGAGAATGAACCAACTGTTAACCTTGATTTAATTTAATAAAGGAGTGATCGCCCGGTATTTAATTAGGCGAGGTGTCACAGGTGGTATCAGAGCATCAGGTTCTAGTGTCCTTTAGGATCTGTACGGCTTATTATGCTTTCAGCGTTACTTTCTTTGATATAGAGCCCTAATACTAGGAATGTTGTGTTTATCTTTATACATTGGAAATTCGTACTTCTGCGATATGTTTATTTGAATGATGAACTCATCCAAATTTACGTAAATTTTTAGATGGATCGTCAAGAAGAACTAGCTAAGACGGTTAAGAGAGTCAACGAGCAAGATCGACTCACACCTTAGGTGTCCCCTAAGAGAATATCAACCGCCGAGTTAGCAGGTATCGTGGCACAAGCAGTTACCACTGCAGTCCTACAATATCAAGAACGCAGCCTACAACTTAAAGGAGGCAAAAGACCTAGGGAGGTTAACCAAATGCATGTGGATAACGTTGAAAATTGTGCGAAGGCACCGAATCTGCGACAACGAAATAATCAAGGTCGAGTCAGTTCCAGAAGTAATGAGATTTATGTACAAGGGCAGGAGTGTCAGGGCCAACCAAGTCAGGTTCAGAATGAAATCACCAAGAGGTGTTTCGGTTGTGGAATGAACGATCACAAACATAAGTCTTGTCCGAATCAGACCGGGGATAAACTAAAATCTGACCAGCGGAGAATTTTGAAACTCTGTTATAAATGTGTACAACCGGGTCACAAGTGGATGGATTGCCCTCGCCCTGACATAGCTTTTCTGCAGATTTCCCCTCAAGGCCAGCAAGACCAGGGAAAAAGCGAGACTAGTTAATACCGTAATGTAGTGAAGCAGTTTTGAGGGAGGTGCTTCCAGTGTGGCAGGAGTGGCCATAGGCGTCAGGATTGCCCAGAGAAGAATAGGGCCCCACGATAGGAATGTGCTAGCAATAAACCCCAGAAGCCAGCTCCACCACCCTTTCCAACAACCTCAGTTCAGCAGAGAAAGCTACAGGGCGGAAGTGTCTATAACTTCCCACAGGTCGCAGCTCCGCAGGCACCACCCGTGATTGAGGGTATTTTTTTTTCTATTTATGCAATGAGTCGAGTTTTATTTGATACTGGGGCAACGCACTTTGTTATAGCTACGCATTTTGCGAAAGCCTTAGGGTTGTTAGTCACAGCAGAGAGCACTGTGACATGTGTAGACTCACCACTAGGGAGTGGGTCATTTTTTTTTTCTTTAATATGCCGGGGAGTGGGGGTAGAGATTGGTAGCTTGGTATTACCTGCAGACATGTTAGTCTTAGACATGCACGAGCATGATGTGATTATTGGTATGGACTGGCTCGCAGCTTATAGAGCCATGATTGATTACTTCGGTGGGAGCATTATTTTTTCCATTCCGGGGCAAGGGATGTTTGTAGTGGCGATACCTCGCCCAGAGGGAGGTTCGACCGCTCATTTGTATTACATACGGGAGGATACCTCTAAGGAGGTTGTGATTCCCTTAGATTCGATCCCTGTTGTCAGGGAGTATTCCGATGTGTTTCAGGAGATACTAGGCCTACCGCCCAGTCGTGAGATAGACTTTGTTATAGATTTACTGCCAGATACGAGACCTATAGCACGCGCACCGTACCGTATGTCTCCGGCAGAGATGCGAGAGCTACAGGATCAGATAGAGCAACTGTTAGGTCAGGGCTTCATTCGTAGGAGTACCTCACCTTGGGGCGCTCCAGTCCTGTTTGTGAAGAAAAGAGATGGTTCACTGAGATTGTGTGTGGACTACCAGGAATTGAACAAGGTCACGATACGGAATAAGTATCCGTTGCCTCGAATGGATGATCTGTTCGACCAGTTGAGGGGAGCAACTTTCTTTTCGAAGATAGATCTGAGGTCGGGGTACCATCAGTTGCGTATTAGAGAGCAGGATGTTTCAAAGACTGCCTTCTTATCGAGATATGGGTCCTATGAGTTCAGGGTGATGCCGTTCGGACTCACAAATGCCCCAGCCGTTTTCATGGACTTGATGAACCGAGTATTCAGAGAGTTCTTGGATCAGTTTGTAATCGTCTTCATAGATGACATCTTGATATATTCACATTCCGAGGAGGAGCATGCCGAGCACTTGAGGCAGGTTCTTCAGATTCTACGAGAGCATCAGTTGTATGCTAAGTACGAGAAGTGTGGATTCTGGTTGCAAGAGGTACAGTTCTTGGGCCATGTTGTTTCTGAACAGGGGATTGCAGTTGACCCGAGCAAAGTATCAGCGGTGAGGGAGTGGGGACAGCCCACGACACCGACAGAAGTGCGTAGTTTCTTAGGGTTAGCCGGGTACTACAGGAGATTCATTCGGGGATTCTCCAAAATAGCGGGTCCATTGACGAATCTGACTTGCAAGGGGGTACCATATGTTTGGGATGAAGCTTGTCAATTGGCTTTCGACGAGCTGAAAGACAAGCTTACTTCAGCGCCAGTCCTTGTGTTACCTAAGCCGGGTGTAGAGTACCTGGTTTTCACCGATGCGTCCTTACGGGGACTTGGGGGAGTACTTCAGCAGGAAGAGAAGGCTATAGCTTTTTCTTCCCGCAAGCTTAATCCGCATGAGAAGAATTACCCCACCCACGACCTAGAGTTAGCAGCGGTCGTCTTTGCATTGAGGATTTGGAGGCACTACTTATTGGGTGAGAAATTCCGTTTGTTCACAGACCATAAGTCACTGCGGTACCTATTCACTCAGTGAGAGATGAATATGCGTCAGCGCAGATGGCTAGAGTTTGTAAAGGACTACCAGTTCGATATACAGTATCATCCCGGGAAGGCCAACGTAGTTGCTGATGCGTTGAGCCGTAGACCAGTAGACGATGTAGCGGACGTCTGGAAAGCAAAGTGGAAGGAGTTGGGTCACCAGGACGCAGTAGCCTGTTCTTTCATATTCGTGATGTCAGTCACACCCGAGATTGTTACGAGGGTGATACATGCACAGACTACAGACCCGTTTTGGCCAGGAGCAGATTGTGCGACTTCTAGCCGAGGGTGCTGAGTCCTATTCTGTTAGTTCTGATGGAGGTTTGCTATTTAATGGGAGATTGGTGGTTCCATAAGGCACGGAGTTACGTCATGAAGTGATGACTCATTCTCACGGGTCCCGATTTGCAGTACATCCAGGAGGTGATAAAATGTACCAGGACATGAGGCGTCAATACTGGTGGAGTGGGATGAAGAAGGGCATCGCCGAGTTTGTGTCCAAGTGTTCTACCTGCCAGCTAGTGAAGGTGGACCACCAGAAACCGTCAGGATTGCTTCAGCCGTTGGAAGTACCCGCGTGGAAGTGGGAGAGTATTTCCATGGATTTCATTACAGGGTTGCCTACATCACAGCGGGGCCACGATTCTATCTGGGTGATTGTAGACCGTTTGACCAAGGTGGCTCATTTTCTGCCAGTGCGGACAGATTATACTACGGGTCAGTATGCTCAATTGTTCATTGCTGATATTGTCATATTACACGGGGTGCACCTGAATATTGTGTCAGATAGAGACAAGATTTTTGTGTCACGTTTCTGGGAAAGTTTTCAGGAGGCTATGGGTACTGAGTTGAGGTTGAGTTCAGCTTACCACCCACAGACAGATGGACAGACAGAGCGTACAAATCAGATGTTAAAGGATATGCTACGCATGTGTGTTCTCGATTTTGGAGGAGGTTGGGAGCCACATCTTCCACTGGTAGAGCTTGCTTATAATAACTCTTATAAGTTTACGATTGGTATGGCTCCATTTGAGGCTTTGTATGGCAGTCCTTGTCATTCTCCAACTTGTTGGCTCGAGGTGGGGGACAACAAGTTGCTAGGACCAGAAGTAATTCAGGAGACGTCTGCGAGGATTGAGATTATCAGGAGTCGTATTCGGGTGGCCCAGGATAGGTAGAAGAGCTATGCCGATGCGAAACGGTTCTTCCGAGAGTTTAATGTGGGAGATCAAGTGTTATTGCGTGTATCTCCTATGAAGGGTGTGATGACGTTCGGGAAGAAGGGGAAGTTGGCCCCGAGGTACGTGGGACCATTTCCAATCATCGAGAGGATTGGGGCGGTAGCATACAGGTTGGGATTGCCAGAACATTTGCATCGCATCCACGATGTATTCCACATCTCGTCGTTGAGACGATTTCTTCGGGATGATATGGCCCATACTCACATTGCGATAGATGAGATAGACTTATAGTCTGACAGCTCTTACGAGGAGAGACCAGTGGCTATTCTAGACTATAGTGAGAGGAGATTGAGGTCGAAAGTAGTTCCACTTGTGCGAGTCCAGTGGGAGCATCATAATATGGAGGAATCCACTTGGGAGCGTGAGCAGATATGCGCGAAAGATACCCAGAGTTGTTTTTACCAGGTATGCCTTATTTTCTGAATTTCGGGACGAAATTCCATTATTAGGGGGGAAGTATGTAATACCCCGTATTTTTATGCTATATTAATTTGGGGATTTATTAAATTTATTGTGACGGTTTATTTAATAAAAATCCGAAAATTAAATATGTTATAATTATTAACGTGACGAGAGTTAGTTATTATGGGAAACTTGTTGAATATTAATAATGAGCATAGTAATATATTATATTGGTTATATTGAATGTCATAAGTGAATTAAATGACTATTTCGGAAATTTAAGTTGGGACGTGCCCGTGTCACGTCGGGACTAATTTTGTTAAATAAAAAGTGAATATTTTATAAGTTGTTCGTATAGTCGTTTTGAGTGCGCCAACGCGTCCGGAAGGGTCGAGATAGTCAGAAAAGTGTACCCAGGGGTTTAGTTTGGGTCTCGGGGCGTTTTTAGGCCTAATTGATACCCCGGGAGGGCATTTTAGTCATTTTGCTTAATTGGGTAATTAAACCCACGAATTTCAGCCATCTTTATCAGCCATTAGGTTAGCCTTTTAGGGTTAGAACTTTCAGAATTCAAGTGACGGCCATTGGAGAAGAGAGGAGAGAGCTCCAAGGCAAACCAAGGCCAAAAAGCCACCGGATTTCACTGCCACCACCACCACCGCGTAGATCACGAGACAAGGAACGCAACCATACCAAAATCATCCGGGAATCTGCATACCAAAATCCTAGGCAAGTATTTGACTTGCGTATTTTCGTTAATGCAATCTTTATATTAGTCTAGGATTGTTTAGAGATGGAAATTTAGGAAGAAAACTCAAATTGTGTTAGGATAATGCATGTAGTTTTGATAATATGGAAATTCTGGAATCCTTGCCATGTAGAGGAATATAACCCACGAAATTTTGATGTTAAATTAGAAGGAATTTCTGGTAAAAACAGATTAGAACCTTGTTTTAGGAAAACTCTAGGGTTCTTGATGATTAGATGGGATTTTGAGTCAATTATCCATGTTTAATGATAGTTACACGCATGCTTTACGTTATAATCACCTGGTATAATGTTATAATGATGATAGTAGGATTTTTGGGGCGATTAGAATGGAAACACATCGTTTTAGATGAAGAAGTTGGATGAAACCCGTAACTGCATTCTGCAGAATTTTTGCCCAGACCTGCTTGATCGATCGATCGAGCCTAGAGCTTCGATCGATCGAGCCCCAAGCTTCGATCGATCGACCCCTCCTGGAAGACTCCTAATTCCCTCTTTAAATGCGTTAAATTCAAATTGTCGTGATATAATTCTTGGGCACTCTTGATAAATTGATTTGGGAGACATTGAGGACCAGTAGGGGATATGAATAAATGTTGGAGCCTTTAATCTTTAACGAAAATGGTATTTAGGGGATATTTACTTTAGTTTAATGGATTTATGAATTTAAAGGGTGAGGTGCGTAAGAGAGTTACGTTGGAATCTAATAAAGTCATTTACTGAATTTCAGAAATTGGGAAGATATAATCCATGAGCGTTAGGTAATAAGTGAGAAAACCCTTCGAGATAAGGTTAGGAATGAAACCTTATGCGTAATTCTTTAAATGTGAAATTAAGAATAAACGGTATAATTACGGGTGAGGAGAAGAACCTATATTAATATGAAATTGGTATATTTATATGTTTGTGTGTACATATATTATATGCATGTGAAAATCATACCCACGCTACTTACTATCCCTGAGGTTTCCGCGCTGGGACAAGTCTTATCTCGATGGGACCTTTATGGGGGATATTGACTTGTACTCTAGGAGTTAGATATCCTTGGTACAGGCTATCGCTGTGATAGTTCAGACGGTCCTAAGAGACGCCGGTATGTGCCATCCTCTTAGAGACTTGGAATCTATGCTTCGCCTCAATATTGATTGTGTCTTTATGTTAATACAATTCGAGAGTGATTCCGAATGTATTCCCCTTAATATGAGTGATATGGGGCTTTGGATAGTAGAGTATGCACGCACCATAGTTTTATTCGGGGTGCTGTTATATATATATATATATTATACGAGTAGTTAATATATATATATGAGATCATGATATTTGAAACTGTCTACTAAGATTTGATTAGTAGGACATGGTTGTTGACTCAAATTACTAAATACTTGTTTTGATAAAGTATAATATGTCACTATAAAGCTTTATGGATTTTATAAAGTTAAAATGGAGGACTTTGATTATGGTTTGGAACATTCTTTTAAAATGGGGTCGTGAATTATAAATCTTGCGAGTAATCTAAGTTAAGTCAAATCTTTTAGAAAGACTAGTGCGTTAAGTGATAAGAAACCGTGGGGAAGGTTAGTGCGATAGGTGTGCACATTAGAAGAGAGGTGAGTATTTTCTCAAGGGAGTGACGTGCTAATATGTTATTCCATTGGCCTGTATCAATTTAAATACTTGCTAAACTTATTTTAAAATCAAACACACTTTCGGGATCTGACCCGTTTCTTTTTCTCTCTCTCTCTCTTGTATATATATGTATATTTTTCAGGTGCCCAGCCACAGGGGCGTCTTGCTTAGGATCCCTTGAAAGGAACGTGCTGCAGCTTAGGTGGGAGTTGCAGGTCACTTGAGTAGACGGCTTCATTTATTGACTCCACTTCTAGCACTCTCATTTATTGAGCACGTGTCGCCCTTTCCATTATTCATTTGTTATCAGGACATTTATATTTCAGTCATTCCAGTATTGTTTCTTTGGGATTTATTCAGTATGGACTTGTGATTTTAGTTTTCATATGTTGACATTCGATTGACAAATGTATTATATTATTTGATTTATCGTGGTGTGATTCTTAATTGTAGAAATGTTGTTTTATATAAATAAATATTTTTCTTTAAATAAATTTGGAAGTTTGTATGAAAAATGTTTTTGACACTTAGCTTAATTATTTAGGGTGTTAAATTGAAAAATTTATTTTTATCGACAGTGATGCTGAGAATGAACCAACTGTTAACCTTGATTTAATTTAATAAAGGAGTGATCGCCCGGTATTTAATTAGGCGGGGTGTCACACAGGTATAAACTAAAATTTATACAAACATGAAACATGAAACTTGGCATAATAACAGGTATAAAACTTGGCAAAAACATGAAACATGAAATTAAGCTACTGTAAACTAAAAACTAAAAAACAGAGTATTTCAAACAAAAACAGAAAAACATGAAACTTGGCACTAATTGGAAGTTGGCATAATAACAGGTATAAACTGAAATTTGGCATAATAACAGGTATAAACTAAAATTTATACTAAACATGAAACATGAAACTTGGCATAATAACAGGTATGAAACTTGGCAAAAACATGAAACATGAAACATAAAATTAAGCTACTGTAAACTAAAAACTAAAAAACAGAGTATTTCAAACAAAAACAAAAAAAACATAAAACTTGGCAAATTGGAAGTTGGCATAATAACAGGTATATACTAAAATTTGTACTAAACATGAAACATGAAACTTGTCATAATAACATGTATAAAACTTGGCAAAAACATGAAACATGAAACATGAAATTAAGCTACTGTAAACTAAAAACTAAAAAACAGAGTATTTCAAACAAAAACAAAAAAACATGAAACTTGGCACTAATTGGAAGTTGGCATAATAACAGGTATAAACTAAAATTTGGCATAATAATAGGTATAAACTAAAATTTATACTAAACATGAAACATGAAACTTGGCATAATAACTGGTATAAAACTTGGCAAAAACATGAAACGTGAAATTAAGCTACTGTAAACTAAAAACTAAAAAACAAAGTATTTCAAACAAAAACAAAAAACATGAAACTTGGCACTAATTGGAAGTTTGCATAATAACAGGTATAAACTAAAATTTTGGCATAATAACAGGTATAAACTATAATTTATACTAAACATGAAACATGAAACTTGGCATAATAACAGGTATAAAACTGGGCAAAAACATGAAACATGAAACATGAAACATGAAACATGAAACATGAAACATGAAACGTGAAACGTGAAATTAAGCTACTGTAAACTAAAAACTAAAAAACAGAGTATTTCAAACAAAAACAAAAAAACATGAAACTTGGCACTAATTGGAAGTTGGCATAATAACAGGTATAAACTAAATTTGGCATAACAACAGGTATAAACTAAAATTTATACTAAACATGAAACATGAAACTTGGCATAATAACAAGTATAAAACTTGGCAAAAACATGAAACATGAAACATGAAATTAAGCTACTGTAAACTAAAAACTAAAAAACAGAGTATTTCAAACAAAAACAAAAAAACATGAAATTTGGCACTAATTGGAAGTTGGCATAATAACAGGTATAAACTAAAATTTTGCATAATAACAGGTATAAACTAAAATTTATACTAAACATGAAACATGAAACTTGGCATAATAATAGGTATAAAACTTGGCAAAAACATGAAACATGAAACATGAAATTAAGCTACTGTAAACTAAAAACTAAAAAATAGAGTATTTCAAACAAAAACAAAAAAAACATGAAACTTGGCACTAATTGGAAGTTGGCATAATAAGAGGTATAAACTAAAATTTGGCATAATAATAGGTATAAACTAAAATTTATACTAAACATGAAACATGAAACTTGGCATAATAACATGTATAAAACTTGGCAAAAACATGAAACATGAAACTTGGAATAATAACATGTATAAAACTTGGCAAAAACATGAAACATGAAACATGAAACTTGGCATAATAACAAGTATGAACTAAAATTTATTTTATCATGATGTAAAAGGTTCCAAAATATACCCGCTCAAGTAAAGAAGAAAAAAAAATATCTGGCATATCCTATTAAAGAGTCATACCAATAGCAACAAATAAATTGTCATTGGAGCATTTAGATAAACACACAGGAGGCCACACACAAATGTCAGTGCAAAGAGAAGAACAAAAATGGGGCGAATGGGATTTACTGGATTTACGAATGGGGTTTAGGTCTTTAGGCCACACATAAAAATGGCCACAAAAATCCCAAAGTAACCAAACAAAAAACTTAATGGTAAGAGGTAAAGAGGAATGGGATTTACCTGCTACTGAACGAACCAAAAATTCTCAAACGAACCAAAAAAAAACCTTAATGGACGAATGGTATTCACCTGTTACTGAACGAACCAAAATCCCAATGTTGACAGAGCCAGAGAAGAAATCGAGAGATGGATCGCTGAATGGCTTCAGTCATGGAGCAGGTAGATATCGTGAGAGGTTGAGTGTAGAGGTTGGGTAGGTATGGTGGTATGAGATTGAGTGTACTATGGAGACTTCCATCGTGAGGTGGTTGAGGGGAAAACATGCTTGTTTACAAAATTACCCATCAATTTGGAACAAAGTAAAGGTGAAAATGGTAAAACCTCATCATCTTAGTCTAACAAAATGTGAGCCATTGGATTCAATTTTGCCCCATTCAATCCTAACCTCTAATTAAGTTGTCAACTTATTGAATAGTAAAAACATCCTACTCCTTATTTTATATATATATATATATATATATAATAGGTCCTCATCCCGCTGGATAATAGACTATGGAGCTTATTGATAATCATATCTATCTTAGGATTCTTGTATCCGTGGAGTTATTCTATTTCAAATTCTGTCTTTTGTTTCCCTCTCCTTGAGGGTGTTATCAGAGATTAATATCATTTTTTCAGACTTGAGATTTGAGAGAATTGTTGTATTACTCTTCCAGTTTTGTGTTCGGCCACATTTATTGGCATTTTATATTTTCAATTTGAGACACTACACCAAAACAGGTCAACTGTAATGGGCAAAAACCGTTACAAAAAATATTTGTAACGGATTAAATCCGTTAGAAAATTGGCGTTATTTATTTTACCGACGAAATTTGTAACGGATAAAATCCGTTACAAATTTAATATTTGTAACGGGCTAAATCAGTTACAAAAAATATTTTGTAACAGATTTGGCATTGGTACACATCTCATAACTTAGTAACAAATGTACTAACTTGTAACGGTTTTTATCCGTTACAAATATAGAATTTGTAACGGATAAAATCCGTTACAAAATACATTGCAACGGATTGGGAATGCCGTATATTTGTAACAATTTTTTTATTTGTAACGGTTAAAATCCGTTAGCAATATTATTTTATTTTTAAAAAAATATTAATTTTTCATTAAACAAGTAGATATAAATACACTAAGTAAAAATTTATGCTCAACCAATGGCAATGCAGAACCAATGCCCACAAATTTCACTCAAACAATTATTTCAATACACACGTGACAAAATGAACGACACTACATTTCGGTGATATTAAATCGATATAAAACTATATTTCATTCATAACCATTAAAGTTCTAAAAATAAAATTTACTACAAGATAAACCATTTAGCTTTTAACCATAAACTTGAAACGAAGTCTAACATCATTAAAGTTCTAAACATATTATTCTCCCAAAAGTAGTGTTCATGATATTCCTTGCAAAAGTAGACTTCATTCTTGAATCTTCATATTTCCCCATAAGATCCTGTTGAACAAACTCAATCTTAGTAAATGTGTAAGCATAAATGAGTAAATAACATAAAAGACTAGTACATTCATATGCCATTGGCACGCATGCAATTTTATTTAGGAGTAATCGATACATAATAAATGACCATACCCGATGAGAATGCGGTTAGTTTAGATAAGTTACTTTGGTATCACTTGATGTGCTTGTACCTATTGTTATGCCGTTAGATTGTTTATAGTTTTTGCCCCCAAACACACATTTTTAACCCCCCAAAAAACGTATACTAGTCAGTTAGGCCAACTGAGAGTTGAATGAGGACACGATTAGTTTAGACAAATTGTTTTGGTATCACTTATTGTGTTTGTATCTATTTATAAGAATCTAGGTTGTTGTTTTAAGTTTTAACCCCCCAACGCCATATTAACCCCAAAAAGAGAGTATGTTAGTCAATTGGGACAATCGAGAGTCCGATGAGAACAATGTTAGTTTAAACAAGTTATTTTAGTGTTGGTTGATGTGTTTGTACCTAAATCTAGACTGTTAGGTTATTTTCAATTCCCCCATGCCCATTTCAACAACAAAATGAAGCGTATACTAGTTAATTAGGTCAACCGAGATTCCGATGAGGGCGTGATTAGTGTAGAAAAGTTACATTTGTATTACTTGATGTGTTTGTACTTAAATCTAGGCTCATGGGTTGTTGTTTTAAGTTTTAGCCTCCCATCACCCATTTTTAACCCCCAAAAGAAGCGTATATCAGGGAAAAAGTAATCCTATATATCATATCATAAAATATACTTGAACAAATGACTAAAATGTACCAATAAAGTGTCAAAATAAATAATGATATACCTGATATATCGAAGAAGAGGGGTTCAATAAATCACGTTAGCATCTACTTCATGATAATGGAATGAACAAAAAAATAAACTCAGCCACTAATTTATCAAGTTTATCAAGAAAAAAATAAAAAAGTATGGGATGGGAAGGGAAGGGAAGGGAGAGAGGAGAGGAGAGGGGTGGTTTAGAGCGTTGAGAGTGAAGAACCTACATGTCTGTATATAATAAGATTAATGCAAGCACATACAAAAATAAATACACAATAAATACTCGTACAAACACTAAAAACCCACCCACACAAACATATATTTACATTTTCTACATAACATGCCACAACATAACATGTTTGGGAGGCTATTTTGAACTGTGATTTTTTTCTCAAGATTTTTTTCATCTAACTTATTTTCAATATTGATCCTCCTGAAAGGAGTCGAGCGCAACATGCACGAAAAAGAGATGAGGATATAACATTGGAGCTTTCAGGTTATGGAGGAACAATTTCCCTTCTATAGGCAAGGGCGGGATCAAGATAATTTGCATACCATTACCCGTTACGTAAGGACCCAAGATATTATACACAACATTACCCTTTACTCTTAACTATTAATTGTCCCTATTGATATCAAGCACAAATAATAATATTTTTTTTGAAACAAAAACCACAACTGAAAGTCTCCTTAAATGACACCGTCTCTCATTATTCATGCACAAAAATAGTGAATGATTTCAGACAGGGTAATCCATTATAATAGCTGCAACAGTTGCTAAATTATATGATTATTGACGATAGCCAAAATTATTGGTGTGGGAGTTGAGCCCCTAGAAGATTACCAACGCCAAAATAGAAATTTTAACAATAAATAGTAGTAACCTTGATATAGCCCCAACACAAACAAAAGATCTAAATCGGGCAAAAATACTCCCTGTGTCCAAATTATTATTATTTTTATTAGAAATTGTGCCCAATTATCTTAAAACCCACTTCAATTCAATCATCTTACCAAGAAAACAAATTAATTCCACAAAGATATAAACATACACACATTCCACAAATTATAAGTATAAATGAATTGACTGCATCAAGTAAAGTTGTGCACAAATTTATGATTTGAAAGAATTTATTTGTAGGAAAAGGTATCCAATCACAAGATTTAAAATAAAACAAGTGTGTCATACAAACACATGCATTACTAAAATTATATAAATCAACAAAGTCATTCACACATTAACCTAAAAAAAGGGAGCCATTTAACAAAAAGGGCTCCAACTTGAACAATAAACCCAAATAACACATAAAACTCTCTAAGATAAACTCAAGGAATGAGTACTAAACCATTAAAGAGACGTGCTCAATGAAATATGAGTTTCAGAAAGGTTCGTTATCTTTCATTCTTTGTTCGTATAGAGGGCGATCACGCATCATCAGTGCTGCAGCCAGTACATTCAATGGATCAGATGGGTTGGGATACAGAAGAAGCTGAGAAAGAAACACTTCAAACACATTTACTAGATCTGTAAAAGATAAACAAATTTTAAAAAAAATGAGTTGTATCCAAAAGGTACTGCTATTAGCACTAAAAATCAGTATAGAGGAAAAAAGGGATACAAGAAGCTACTGATATAATAATATGGTGAGAGGATGTCTTACCAAACATGGGGGTCCTTGTCTGATTGATAACTTCTAAACTGGTCCTGACCTGAATCAAAATATTTAAATAAATAAAAGCAAACAAATGTACAAAAGTACCAACAGTTAAACAAGCTAAACCACTAGACTAGGTACATTCACTGACTCACATTTCATCAACATTAGAATGGTCAATCTTGTTGATATATCCAATAGAAGGAGACTTATAGGGATAAGCATCTGGAAGCTCCACCCTTATCCTCCACACACCTCCTTGGTAAGGACCTGCCATTTAAATTAAGAAAATCTCCCTTTTGTTCGACATTCCACTAAAAAAATCTTCATAAAAAAATAGTGAACAATAATCTTGTAATAAAGAATAAAGAAAGCAACAAAACTTTGTACAAACTCAGTTTTGGGCATAACCGAATATATGAACAATTAAAGAGAAATATACTCAAAACTTAAAATAACACCAAATTCATTAACAAATAATCCCTAATTGAGCAACCCGCCAAGCTACCACCTATATATATATACCAAAAAACCATTAACAAAAAACCAAATAAGCCCACAATCCACTATATATAACACCAACAAAAACAAGTAATCTGAGAAACATATATACCATACTTAAACTCAAAACTACTCTATTTGCTTATGGGTTGCTACTTTAACAAACATAAGATTTCAAAACTAAAGATTATAAATCTAAGTATATTAGATTTAAAATTAGTAATCTCTTAATACTATAAAATGCAAAACAAGGCATTTATTATGCTTTGCAATTAGCCTATCCACGTGGCACATCTCTATCTATCTCTATCTCTATCTCTATAATGCTATAGACAAGCATTTATTGTTTCTAATCTCTATCTCTATAATGCTATAGACAAGCATTTATTGTTTCTAATAAAACAAGGTGTTCATATGACTTGATGTATAAATTGATAATCTCAATCCTCGTGATATGAAAAATACCTTATAAAAAAAAAAATCTCAGTTATCCATATATCCAATCGACGAACAACTATCAGGATTTACACACCCAGAGAATACCAAAAGTCTAAATTAAAGACAACCATTCCTCTCCCCTCAATTTATTTCCAAAGCCCTGTAGCATTTTTTGTCTAGGGTTCAAAATAAATCTGGAAGCATGTCTCTAAGACCAAACGCTAGAAGCAAGGTTTGTCATATCGTGGATGCAGAAGAGGGGCACAGGAGGAGACATACAAATTGATTTGTTTTCATTGTGTATGTATTTTCCATTTGGAACTTTTAATATATCTACAAATGATTACAGCATAATCATTTGTAAACATTCTTTATTTTCATTTGGGGTAGGTCGGTTTGAGGCCTCAACTCAATCGGTTTGATGCCTTAGCTGAATCGAGTTTGTACCCATCTATGGTGGGTCATGAAATGTTAAGTTGGGTTCAGAATTTGGTTTCTATACAGAATTTGAAACGGTCAAACGCAGGAGGTTCATCTAACATGAAACCCACCCATGTCAATTTGTACACAAATTTGAAACCGTGATAAGTCGATTCGATTTCTCAGATGTAACTCTTATTTCTGAAATCATGGCGTGTCGGGTTCCAATTTTCATGGTGATTCTGATTTTTAGAAAACCCATATGAAGCTTATACATGGCTTGAAAATATAATACGAAAGTAATATACTGGAAGTGTTTGAAAGCTTTTCATCTTATTTCTTGGTTTGATCCCTATACCCTCATTATTTTGTTACGGGGTTATGTACGTGTTGATAGGACGTAGCTTAGAGGTATATATTTTTTTTATTGTGTACGTATTTTACGTTTTAGTTTTTTGTAAGGTTCACATTACCTATTTGCTAAAAATGGAAATTTTAGGTTGTTCCGAGTTGTTGTTCGGTAAGTTAAGGCCAGAAATAGATACATGTTGGGTTAATCATGGTGAAAGGAAGAAAGTTGGTTGGGCAGTGAGAGAAATCGAGACACTGTCAAGATTGAAGGATATCGGGAATCTATACGCCTGCCGAAAAATGGACGTTGGTTTCTATAATTTTATGCAAAGTTGAGAAGACACCGGACAACTCTGCAAATAATTGTCCTACCGGCGAAAACTTCATTTGGTGGCGACCCAATTAAGAAATTCCCAACAAGGTACAATCTTTTTAAAGTCTCCTTCTTGCTGTACTCCTACGGGATTTTCAGTCATCTACGCATATCTTGATTTTCTTTTTGTTGATTAACCTTTAGTAATTGTTGTAGCATTGCATTTGGAGGATTGGAATGCTAACACACAACATGTATTAAGGTAATAAATGAATAGGTTTATATCTTTACTTTAGATACACATTTGTCTTTTTATCATCAATATTTTTTTGGGGATATACTGTTTTTTAAAGAAGTTGTGTTCAAGTTTTGTTCCATTCATAAATGATTAAATAATCATGCGGATGATGTAATTAGCCTTATCTTTTTCCACTTACCTTTTTCTTAGACCATAGTTTAGAAGTCAAATTTGTAAGGATGTGTATGCTACAGGTATATTGTGCTAGAACTATAGTGCGGCAATGGTGAGAGACATTCTGTCAAAGTTTTCGGATCATCAAGATTTACACTAGGAAAAGAGAAGATTAAGTCAGAGTTCATTGTTGAAGTTCCCTTTAAAGGTAATATATGTACCATGGTATTACAATGCTTTATTTGAATAGATATAAGTTAAACTTTTTATATATTTTTTTATTTCTTAAAAATAGAAATAATTATATTTGTGCTCATGTAAGGGTGATACCCAGTCATGTCATGTCGGTTTTCTATCAGTCCTCATTGTGTTCGTGTATATGTGATTTTGATGGTAGTCTGTAAAAAAACACATTTTGGAGTGTACAATCTTCAAGTTAATTATTTCAAAAATTTGTAAGAAAATTAACAAAGTTCATAAATCAATGAAAAAAGGTCTACAAATTTATGTTCCGTTTTTCCTTATGGATTTTACTTAGTTCTGCTATATTAGGTGTTAAATTAAAAAAGTAAGGTGATGATATTGAAAAAATTACGATACGTGTATAATTGTTTTACAACAAAAATTGCTATATATTTGTTAATGATTCTATTTCTCTTAATTTTTAGTTGGTACAGAAATTTAATCTTAACTCCCCTTACTACCATCGTCTCACTTCACTATATCATTGTATATTTGGTTCAACTCTATTTGTTCATAGTAATTGTACTTCTGAAGCTAAGATGTAAGGTTTGGAGTCAATTGAGATTGTATATTGCTGCTTTTCTTAAGCCTCCTTCCTAAACACCTATCTCTAATTTTTTCATCTACTACACCAAACACACAAAATTGAAGCCCTGTAACTCTTAGCATGACATCTTGAGCAACCGTAAATACGTTACAAGAAGCTTTGCAAATGTTCTCTCATGAGACCAAATGGCATTGGACACTTCGAATCAAGTATTTGATTGTCTTTGTTCAGTCACATTGAGAGCAACAAATGTTATAACACAAATTTTATGAGAATTACAATATTATATAACGCTACAAATTGTTATTTCTTACTATTTATTACTACAAAGGGAATAATATAGATGACACTAAGTAAACACTTTACATGCGAATTGAAGACAATAATTCAGGTGCTAAAGGTTCTATAAATATTTACTTTTGTAATTTTTCATAGACCTCATGTTTAATTTTCTATTTGAACTGTATGCAATAAAAAAAGATGCTTGGTTTTACTTGCGCACTAAAATGCTTGACGCATGACTCAAGTGAGCATCTTCTTTGTGAGCCATTCGTTTTTGATTAATAGTAAACATGTATATATCATTTTTCTATGTGAAGGAATTTTTCGACCAATATACAATTTCATGCGTTATTTGTGTTTTGCAAAGAACTAACTATACGACAAGAATTATAAAAGAACCAACATAATTCTTCACGGCAAACATAGAGTTTGAACACACACTTTCACACACACAAGGCTTTCGAGGTTATTAAAGAACCAACTGAATTATTTACAGAGCAGAACATATGTCAGTTTATTCACACAGCATAAACTCAATATGTACAATTAGTGGACAGTAATCAATCAGTCCAGTGGGGGGAAAATTGACTACCAAGAGTTTCAAGGTTGATAACGTTTCTTATCTATGGCGTTGGCGTGTAACATAATCATTCCATTTATTCGAGTTCATTCTGACAAGCGCATATGTGAATTGAAAAACTTGCAATTCAAGATTATGACAAGCAACATAATACAAACCATAATTTTATGAGGGTTAAGAGGGAAAATCGAATGACCTCTAAAGGGAGGCGATATTTCATTACATTTCGTGCCAGGGATGCTAATGATGAAAAAACCTTTCAAGCCGATGTGTATAATAGGCACAAAGAAGATGAAATTTTATCTATTGATCTTAAACCAAAAGAAACAAGAAGGGAAAGCTATGGTAGAGAATTGTCCTATTGCTACTGCTAATGCTGATGATAGACCAACTACTCCACAAGATGCCAGTTGTGCCTCGCAATTCAAAAGTAATTGAGTTCAAGAATTTTTTTTCCTTGAATTTGACTAGGGAATGGAAAAGGCTAGAATGTTTATGAAGATGCATTCAATCTCCTTCAACTATATTTCATAGTACTTTCTCTCTATGCTTCATATAGTACATGTTAAAAATGTAGTTATTGTTCACCAGGTTGTATGTGTTCATTCCAGTTGATTGATTCTATGGCTGTGGTTTAGACTTCATATAGCAGAGAATATGTCAGTATATTCAATTCGGTGCATATGGTTTAGACTTATATTAGTCATAAATAGTATGGTGTATGCTTCTAACTATCTCATGGACAATTATATGCTGGGATGGTGTATATTTAGCTAGATTGGTGTATGTTTCTAATTATCTTAAGTGGGACTTTCATTATGAGTTTTGATATTGATCTTATGATTTTCTAAACTTAAAATTCCCGTTTTTACATATTAGGTTTTAAGAGTTCCCTTTTAGTACTTGATTCAAAAAATTGATTCCTCTATGATAATAAATTTGGTTTTAGTACGACCTGCTGAGCTTGGATTATAAATGGTTATAAATGGTTAGTTATTGAGTTCAACTCTATTTTGTGTTCTGTGCAGAGCTCATTTTTAATATCCCATTTTACTTTTTTATCACAACGGGTGTATATTTTTTCTTAACTTATTGATATCAGTTTGGGATGGGAAAATAGGTCTGGTGATGGTATTTTGGCAAACCAAGACTGCATTATTAGTAGAGTACCTGACAGTCTTATTCAATGTCGATGGGGAGTGAGATGTCAACAAATTATGTGCTTATTTTCCTTTAGAGAACAAAGTGAAGTATGTAAGAATCCAAAAATTGAGTAATCAGGCTTCCGATCAGATAATTTAGAAAGGAAATCACTATGGTATTTTTTCTCTAAACTCAGCTGGGAACTATATTAGACAAATCAAAATTTCATCCTACTCTTCGAAGTTTATATGACATAGGAAAATTCCTCTTAAAATTTACTTTCTACTTTAGAGAGTTATGAAAAACATTTCTCTCTTACGTTTGATTGTTTATATGATGCTTATCTCTCACGGTTGATTGTTTATCCTCTGTTTCTATATCTATTTGTTCGGATTTTATTTCAAATTTAATTCGGATCAAAATTATGGACTCGGTTTTTAGGAATTTGATCTATGGCTTAGGTTGAAAGGATGTTTAAATTATTTTTTCCTTTTTTCTTTCATAGTCTTATACCTCCATCTCTTCATATTTTTTTCATTTATTTAGATTCTTATATGTGCTATACAAAAGGTGTATTATAACGTTCTATAACTTGGGATGAAGTGAGCCTTGAAGAAGACAACATGAGTGGTCATAGTACTCTAAATTGGGGACGCAATGAGTATTTTAATAATTTCTTATTAGGCACGATGTTAATGTATTACACTGTGCTATAACTGAAGGCACTTAGTTTATTTTGTACTCTTATTAGGCACAAAATAACCTCGACTTTATACATTAGCATTATGCTTTCCGTCAAATATACCTGACAAATGTATTACATTGTGCTATACAAATACACAATGTGCTACACATGTGCTACACTGCACTATACATGTGATATACCTATGTAATACACTGTGCTATACCTGTGTATCGTGCCTTCAGTTAAATATACCTGACAAATATGCCTTCAATTATAGAACAGTGTAATACATTAGCATCGTGCCTTCAGTCAAATAAACACAAAAGACGTACTCTTATTAGGCAACGATGTATTACACTGTTAGAACTTGGAAAATGAATTAGCAGTCTCTTCTTTGTAACAATTATGCACCGTTGTACTACTTTGTTATTGTAACAACACAGATGTACTACTCTGTTATGCACAAATGTATTATACATCAAAAGTGAATATAAACATGAAAGTTTTACTTGATTTGAAAATAATGTTGCTGCTATGATTATAAACAATCTGTAAATGCTATAATAGGTTCATTTTTTAACTGTCTCTGAGGGCGTAGCTACATTGGAACCATGGGATTTTAAGATATCATATGACAAGTTAGTTATAGCAGCTGGAGCAGAAGATAATACTTTCGGAATTAAGGGTGTGAAAGAGCATGCATTTTTTCTTCGTGAAGTTCATCACGCTTAGGAGACCCGCAGAAAATGACTCCTAAACTTGATAGTGTCTGATATCCCAGGTATGAAACTGAACCAATAATTATTATGACAATTGAGAAATTTTAGTTGAGTTTTTGAATGTTTCTTTCGAGAAAAAAATATGGTAACCATGTGCCGAGCAAGGATTTCAAATGATTAGTTTTTCTTCTTTTCTTTCTCTTTTCAAGCATGTTTAAACTGTCAATGAATATCTTGATTTACTACATGCTCATATTTTGAAGTTTTCCCCTGTTTTGTGTCTTGGATATACTTTGCAATGGTATTTGATGAGAGAAAACTCTGAAGTCCTTTATTACATGGCCATGGGTTGTTGGAATGGTACAACAAAACTTATAATCCTCCTAAGCCAATACAATTTTTTTTTTGTTATGATTAGTTTTTCGGTGTGGTTTGGACTTCATTGTGCAATGTGAAACTACCATTATTTGAAGATCATCTGCTTTCAAAGCACTTCATTACTGTAGGCAAGTATGGTACCAGATACAATTCTATAACACACTTTCAGGGAATTATATTCTACTCTTACTTTTTAAACCCATTGCAAGGCAAATCCTAAATCAACTACATTATTCGATAAAGTCGTGCATAGCATTATATTAATCTGTACTTCCTTATAAATTTAATTTGTAGAATAAATGTTTACCATCATGTTGGATTAGTGTTATATTGATAAAGACTTCATTTTATGATTTCTTGGAAATTTTAAGAACCCACGCACCACGATCTTCAATAATCAACAATAATGACATGAGGGCCATGAACTTCTAATGAGATGGCATGTTAATCTTTATATATTCTTTTTCACTCTGATTTTGGGTTTCTTTCTAAATATATAAAAAAGCCTATAATTACAAATCTGAAGTTCATGGGTTGAGAAGAGTTCTCATGTATTTGAAAGTTTTGATATTGGCATTTGGAATTAACTAGACACAAAAAATAAATGGATTCAAATCTTATACTTTTGCATTATAACGTGGATGGAACTTAGTAAGATAATTGCTCTTACAATGACAACATAAGTCACTGTAATAAATCAGAGGCTGCTTCTTTTAACTTCATTTATAATGGATGCTGCGTTGATCTTCTGACAGATTCTTTTTTTTAATATTGATACGATGTAATTCTTTTACTGTGATGAATTTCGAAACTTTCAAAAGTAACATTACTTTATTTACCTCTTACCATAGATGAACCAAATAAAGAAGTATAATTTTCCATATCTTTGTTAAAATCTTCTCCGCCTACTCAGTTGTTCAACTGTTTATAACAATAACTGCATCTTATATCTATGGTTAAATCACTGTTACTGTAACACGTCTCATACCATTCATTGATAATTTTTACTTACATCTCCAAATTCATTATTTCTCCTGTTAATATAGTTATATTTGTTTTGTGTTTATGTATGTAGTAAATGTTTACACTTGAAATTGAATATGTTGTATTTTTGCATATCTTGGCTTTTTATATATCTATATATGTATATATGGGATGCTTTCTCTACTTATTCGTGATGTTGAATCTAATTTTGGGTGCTACTCTAGAATGTGTATATCTTAATTATTTTAAATCTTTTCCTCCCATATTTATGATCCAACATTATTAACATATCTTACATACGACCCAGGCCTCGATGATGTGGTGTTAAGGAAAGAACCTCTTTTTCAGCACTGATGGAGAAACATGTATTCGAAGCTGATAGTCTTTATTTTTGTGAAGACCCCAACCGAGGCTCAAGAACTTAGTGTAAGAAAACCTACAGATCTGACATACTGAGAGAGGGTCGCACGTATGATAGCTGACGTGTCAAAATCCAACAAATCATAATTGAAAAATCAACCATCCCTGTCAAAATAGCTGTGGCAATTGAAAAAATTTTGACCCGTAACAGCAAAGGAATTAGCTTCCAGATTCTCATAAAACCTGAGTTTCTTGCTGAAGGGACCGCAATTGAATATCTTTTCAAACCTGACCGTGTCGTCATTGGATGGTGGGAGACCCCAGAAGGACATAAGGCATATCAATCATTTAAAGATGTTTATGCTCACTGGATCCCTGGAGATCAAATCATCACCACCAATTTATGGAATGCAGAACTCTCAAAGCTTGCTGCCAATGCCTTCTTGGCACATATAGTCTCTTATGTTAATGTTATGTCAGCACTATGTGAGGCCATTGGTGCAAATGTCTCAGAGGTGGCCTATGCAGTTGGTGAGGACACAACAAATTGTCCTAAGTTTTTGAATGCAACCGTTGGTTTGGGTGGGTCTTACTTCCAGAAGGACATTCTGAACCTGGTTTACATCTGCAAGTGCAATGGACTTCAAGAGGTGGAAGGATACTGGAAACAAGTCATTAAGATCAACGATTACCAAAAGAGTCATTTCGTAAACCATGTTGTTGCCTCCATGTTTAACATGGTCTCGGGTATTCTAACTCGCGCATCGCGCGGGTTTACACCTAGTAAATATAATTACCTGACCTGTATATATGTGTGTATATATATATGTGTGTGTGTGTGTGTGTGGATCAAAGAGCATATTTGAGAATCGATATTCAAAAAGGGATCATATTATGAAATATGAATTAGAATTGTTAACTAATGAGATTTTTAGAAGTGATACGTGGAGCTTTGATTGCAATACTGATCAAACTACTTCCAGTAATGTAAATACCCCTAATTTAACACACTACAACAAAAAATTAAGGTCTCAGAAGGTAATCGAAAACAAGCATATATATATATATATATATGAATGTCGTCGGGGGAGCCTTACAGAGGTCACCGGTAGGAAGAGGGACAGAGGTCACCGGCTTCATCAAAGTGGGTTTGGGAGGGAGAGTGGGTTTGGTGGAGGGGGATAAAGTTAGTTGAGGAGATGGGGGAATAATTCCGCTTGATCTTCCTCGTCTCTTTTTTTTTTCATTTTTCATTTAATGAATTTTGTAACAGTTATCATTATATTGTAACGGTTATTTTTTATTTATAATGGGTTTTACTCGTTACAAATTTATGATGGACAAAATTCGTTGCAAATAGAAAAAAAAATCCGTTTCAAAATAAGGCTTTTGGTGTAGTGATTACTGATGCATTATTATAGTTAATGGTGATGAGTTGGTTTCATTTATTATAGTTGTTATTTATTTTATTTAAATTATGTTTCTAATGCCAACATATTGATGCCCCGCTTTAATTTAATTGGGCGTAGCTAACCGATTTATATATAAAAAGAAGGGTTGTCACAATTTATATCAGAGCACCCAGGCTTTAGAGCCTTTAGGGATCAGAGGGCATCCAATTTTGTGTAGCATTTCTTTTATACTTAGAGCTTTACAACTAGGTTTTGTATTCTACAACTTTGAGGATAATTCGAGCCACTGATCCGACATGACCGACTATGAGGGCCAGTGTGTATAGGATGGGTTCCTTATTTAAAATTTGCTTGCGAGATGCACCACGCACGAGGGTTTACTTTTGTCGGGAGTTAGGACTTTTAGCATGATATATCCATCACATTTAACTGTTGCACCCGATTACATATGTGATATTTGGTTTGAACTTTTCCTTATAGTTCTCATTCTCTGTGTTTACTTTCTTTAGATGAGGAGACACAGTGGTAGACTGGCAAGAGCAACAGGATGGGAGGGGGCTTAGGAGGAGTAGCCCCCACCAGCATAGGGGACGGTACGAGGTTTGTCCAAGGCCGACTTGTTGGCCATAGCAAAGATTGTAGCTTCTGTAGTTGTAGCAGCATATTCGGCACAATTAGTGCCCGCACCAGCACCGGTACCACCTGTTGTCATCGTACCACATGTAGTGGCTCAATAGGAGCCACAGGTTCCAGTAGTTGTGCAGCCCAACTAAACAACTATTGTGAGTGGGTTTGAGAAGAGGCGTCCGCCTTTGTTTTTTAGTGATGTGGGTCTGTTAGAGGCGCTTTAGTGGAAGAGAGATATGTGGAGCCATTTGAGATTGGTTGACTGCACAAAGGTACAGAAACAAATTTTAGTTATCTTCCGTATTATTAGGGAGGCATTGTGTAGGTGGGAGTCCATTACTTTCGCATCTTAGAGGAATCTTATGAGTATTGCTGACTTTTGGGTGAATTTTGAGGCAATGTTTATTACTCTCGCGCAACGTGTGGCTTTGAGGAAGAGGTCCAATACCTTAAAGCAAACTGGTTTACTTTTTGAGTATGATCGAGAGTTTACCTCATTGGTAGAGTTTGCTCATGAGGTTCAGGAAAATAAGGATTTGAAGACTCATAGGTTTATTGAGGGGCTATCTTGGCCAACTATGCTGGCGAATCCTTTTTTTGACAGTTACAAGGTAGCAGTGAATGGAACATTCCATCACTACAATGATCGTTCTGAGCATTAGGTAGCTAAACGAGGGGAGACGATCCAGTAGAGTAGTCCCTAGGAGGTCGCAATTGTCGAACAACAGGGCCCACGGGGGGACTAACAACCAGGAATCCATGAGGCCAAGAGATTAAGAGGCCCTCACCATGGGCAGCAGACCCAGGGCTAGCAGGGTCAGGACATTTAGGCTCAGCTGGTTCAAACCATTCTAGGTCAGGGTCAGCTGTAATAGGGCCAAGGCTATGGCTGGATAAGGTAGGGCTAACAAGTCCACTGGGGTCAGGGTGCAAGTGATCAACATCGGGTGAATCCGCCCAACATCGAAGCTTTGGTGTAGCAGGCATGGGATAGGGGTTTTATTTATGCTTCCAGTGTGGCGAGACTGGACACATGAGGAGGTATTATTCTCGAGGATAGGCACAGGGAGATAGAGCACAATAGCAGAAGGTGCTCCCACCATGACCACCATTTCTGGCATTTCCAACAGCACCAGCGGTGCTAATTCATCCGCAGTTGTACCATGGGCGTGTATATGATGTTCAGCCTGTTCAGTCATAGGTGCGGCCACCTGTAATTTATGGTACGCTTTCTATCTATATTTCTTATGCTAGGGTACTTTTTAACATTGGTTCATCACACTCATTCGCTAGGATGTCAGGGATGATAGATGTTGCGGAGGCAATAGTTGCTTATGTGAGTACACCTTTAGGTGGTACAAACCTTCGCCACATTTATAGAGGAGTAGTGACTGATATCGATAGACTTCACTTCTCCATCGACCTTATTTTGATTGAGATACGTACCTATGATGTGATTCTAAGGTTCGATTGGTTGTCTGCGTATCATGATCAGATTGATTATCTTGGGAGTGCAATCACGTTTGCTATTCATGGTCAAGAGATGTACATGATAGCATTGGCTGGTCTAGAGGGTGGACCTAGCACACACCTATTTTACATCGAGGAGGATTCTCCTGATGGGGTGTTCATTTTTTTGAATTTGATCCCTATAGTGAGGGAGTTTGCGGACATCTTCGTTGAGGTTTCGAGTTTACCTCCAACTCATGAGATATAGTTTTGCATAGAATTTATGCCGGACACAAGGCCCGATATCGTTTAGTACCCTTAGAGATGAGGGATCTTAGGGAGAAGATGCAACAGCTATTGGGCCAAGGTTTTATCTGTAGGAGTACCTCTCCCTGGGTAGCTCCACTGCTCTTTGTGAAGAAAAGGGATGGTTCATTTCGATTGTGCGTCGATTATCGATAGCTGAATAAGGTGATGATTCAGAACAAGTATCTGTTACCTCGCATTGATGATATATTCGATCAACTGAGGGGTGCTATATTCTTTTCAAAGATTGATTTGTGTTCCAGTTATCACTAGTTGAGGATTCAGGAGGAGAATGTCCCAAATACATCATTCCTAACTCGTTATGGTTCATACGAGTTTCGTGTCTTATTATTTGTCTTGAACAATGCAGCTATAGTATTCATAGATATGATGAATCATGTATTCAGTCCATTCTTGGATCATTTTATTATCGTGTTCATTGACGATATCCTGATCTATTCACGGTTCGAGAAGGAGCATGCTGAACATTTGTGATTGGCTCTTCAGAGCTTGAGGGAGCATTAACCTTATGCTAATATCTCCAAGTGAGGATCTTGGCTTTGAGAGGTGCAGTTTTTGGACCACATTGTGACAGAGTCTTAGATTGTCGTCAACCTTAGTAAGGTTATAGCAGTTGTTGAGTGGGGGTAGCCCACTACGCCGATAAAGATTCAAAGTTTTCTGGGCCTAGCGGGTTACTATCAGAGGTTTATCCCAGGCTTCTTGAAGATTGTGAGTCCTCTTACCCATTTGACAAATAAGGGTGATACTTTCGTCTAGAGTTCAGAGTGTCTGGAGGCTTTCGATACTTTAAAGGAGAAGCTTACATCAGCGCCAGTCCTTACGTTATCGAAAGTTGGAGTTGAGTACTGTGTGTACACTGATGAGTCACTACAGGGGTTAGGATCTATTCTGATGCAAGAGAAGAGACTAATTTCCTATATTTCTAGGAAATTAAGGCCACATGAGGACTGTTACCCGATTCATGACTTAGAGTTGGCGGCGGTTATTTTTGTGCTGTATTCTTGGAGACACCACTTACTTAGGGAAAATTTTACGTTGTTCACCGACCATAAGAGTCTTCAGTACTTGTTCTAAAAAAATAACTTGAAAATATAGCAGAGTAGATGGGGGGAATATGTGAAGGACTACTAGTTTTCCATACAGTACCACCCGAGTAAGGAAAATATGGTTGTTGTTGCTTTGAGCTGGAGACCCACAATGTCATTTTTCCCCTTGGATGTGGAGGATAGTGTTGAATTGTCAAACATTTAGAAATCCTAGTGGAAGGAATGGGTAGCCTTGACGTTGGCAGAGCATATATGGGGACTGTGTCTGTATCAGTTTTTATGGTTGAGCGAGTTATGAAGGTCTAGTCTTCTGATGACTTTTATCAGGAGGAGGTGAAGGCGTTGATGTCCGGGGGCATTCAGGGTTTCTCGATTGATTTCGATGGGGAGCTTCATTATCAGTGATGGATTGTTGTGCCGAATGATACCGAGTTGCAAAAGATTATTATCTGAGACACATGGATCTAGATTAACTATTCACCCCAGAGGTGATAAGATGTATCAGGACATCACCATATGTATTGGTGGGTTGGGTTAAAGCGTGATGTTACCGTGTTTGTCTTAAAGTGTTTTGCTTGCTAACTTGTAAAGGTGGAGCATCAGAGACCTGGAGGGGAGTTGCAGCCATTGTTCATTCCCGAGGGGAAATGGGAAAGCATCTCTATGGATTTCATTATTGGGTTGTTGAGATCAAAGCGCGATCATGATTTGATTTGGGTCATCGTCGATAGAGTGACAAAGGTGGCTCATTTCCTTTTAATGAGGATGGATTATACAACAGAATTTTACACCAGGATGTTTATTGTGAAGATTGTGAAGTTTCATGGGGTATCGAGTGACATCGTGTCAACCGTGGCAGTGTCTTCATCTCACACTTTTGGGCGGTCTTCAGGAGGCGATGTTAGTTCAACCATGTTCCACCCTCAATCTGATGGTTAGACGCACAAGGCGGAGGAAGTTATAGTTCGCTGTTAGGGACCAGATGCTATTGAGCGTCTCACTCATGAGAGGCGTTGTTTGCTTTGGTGCCAAATGGAAGCTTTCACCACAATACATGTGTCCGTTTACAATTTTGGATAGGGTGGGGCCATTTGCCTACCGTTTAACCCTACCTGACCATCTCCAGTGGGTACACGATATTCACGTATTCACGTTGTGGAATTTCTTACGTCTCGAGGACTCACACCGGCACATAGATTTCGATGGGGTTGAGATGCAACTCGACGGGAGCTACGAGGAAAGGTCGGTTAGGATCCTAAATCACTGTGATCAACGGTTCTGATGAAAAGACATTCCTCTTGTTCGTGTTCTGTGGAGTCATTATGATGAGAGAGAGGATGAATTGCGAATTAGTCACCCAATTTATTTTGGATTTCGAGGACGAAATGCCATTCGTAGAGGGGGAGAATGTAATGCCCTGCATTTTTTACTAAATTGAAATTGAATTAATTGAAAAGAGTCCCAACTTAAAAATAATATCTTGTGATAAATATTAAAATGTGGTTCATTAATGAAAGCGAAAAATATGTCCGTATATATATTCGAAATATTTGGAAATGAAAAGTTAAAATGAGTACATTGAGATACGAATACGTGACTTAAATATTGGAAGCGAATTAACGTGTAAAAGGATCGAGAGGGTTAAATTGGGTCAATGACATTTTTGTAATTAAACTAACCCTAGGTGTAAATAGAAAAGTTAGGGTATAACTCTTAATTTCTCATTTTACACAAAGAGGCAATCGAGAGAGAGTGCTAGAAAATCGTAAGAAGAGAATAAAGGTAAGGGATTTAAAGAAGAAAAGAGGATTCACAAAAGGGATTCAACTCTTCCCTACAAATCTAAGGTAAGTTAACAACCTAGATGTGTATACTATGAACCTATTATCAAATTTCACATGAACATATTTGTGTTTCCCTAAATTAATTTGAAATTGATGTTAAAATGATATGCAATTTAATAAGATCACCCTCCATGTATATATAAATCCAATAACATCATTCTAGGGGTTGAATTGCAGAATAACCTCTTGAATTTGAGAAGTCTATGAAATTGGGTAAATTAGGAATCATTTAAAACTTAAATCGTAAACTTAAAAACTGTCTCGCGATGTTTTGGGTTCGAAAATGGCTATCCCGTTTACGCTTCCTCGTAGAAAATCATGTTTTCTGCATTTTGTTCACTGGTACATTTTCTCAAAAAAGGGCTTCGAAATGCCTCAAAACTACATTTTAAAAATTTGGGCAGATTCGTGGGGTAAATTTTAAGAAATGTTATTTTTGATTTGTTGTTCCGTTGGAGGTTTTCTCGATTGATTGATTGTTGATTGTTTATTGTTATTTTGTAATTGGATAATAAACTAAGAGGTTATTTTAAAAGAGTTTGAACCTTAAGAAGGTATAAAAAGGTTTTGAAAAGTTTTGGTTAAATTGAGGCATTGTTTGATAGAAAATGATTTAACTCAAAGACAAAGCTTCTATATAAATAAAAAAGGATCACTTGTGATGTTTATACATATTTGGATATACTTATGAGTGTTGTTTTATATGGTTGTCACATGTTGGGTTGATCCTTCGGTGTGTAGGCACACTATTGTACGATTAGTGTATGATTATTATATCCACGTTGGTCCCACTAGTGATGGGAATAAACCAACTGGAGCCGAAAGGACTGTATTTGCATTTCCTTGTAGTAGTGGAGACTGTTCGAGGTAGACCCAACATTACGACTTATTCCCCCAGGCAATGATAGCTGTTCCGTTATGCTGATTGTGGATATTATGCCGATTGTGATATACATTATACTTGTGTGATGTATAAAATACTGTATTGTTGTAATTGGAGTATTTTTGTATGCTAGAAGAAAATATCCTACTGTTAAGAGACTGGATAAAATAAATTTTACCACTCTTAAGTGTTTTTAAATGAAAAGAATTATTTCGAGTGGGAACATTAGAAATGGATTAATAGTCATTTATCATGCTATTTAATTAACACTCCTTACACTTGGGTTGGATTGGGTAGCCACAACCTAGGAGCATCGTTTGGGAAATTAATCTAGACAACTTAATTGTTAGAGATGAGTCATGACTAGTGTCCCTTCATTTTAAGTACATCTTATAATCTTATAGCTTATTTTCTTACTTTGACGTTCGTGTATCTTGATTCTTGCCCCTTTCCTTTATATATTATATGATAGGTCCTCATCCCGCTGGACAATATATTATGGAGATTGATGATATCGTATGTATCTTAGGATTCCTGTAGCCGTGGAGTTATTATATTTCAAATGTTGTCTTTTGTTTCCCTCTCCTTGAGGATGGTATCAGAGATTAATATCATTTCGTTTAGACTTGAGATTTGAGAGAATTGTGTATTACTCTTCCAGTTTTGTGTTAGCCCACATATGTTAGCATTTTATATTTTAAGTTTGAGATTACTATTGGATTATTGCAGTTAATGGTTATGATTTGGTTTCATTTGTCATAGTTGTTATTTATTTTATTTGATTTCTGTTTCTAATACCAACATATTGACCCCCCGCTTTAATTTAATTGGGCGTAGCTAATCGAATTATATATAAAAACAGGGTTGCCAAATATTTACTGCTGATATTAAAGTTATTTCTTGCAACTTTAGTGCTCTCACCCAAATTATAAATGTTTTTCCCCCATGGGTATTATTATTATTATTATTATTATTATTATTATTATTATTATTATTATTATTATTATTATTATTATTATTATTATTATTATTATAAACATGCTTAGTCGAGCTGGGCGATCAGACTTGCAGTTTTGGAGATACAATTTTCATTCTTAGAACTAAAGTATTATTTTATTCCAATTGTTATTGTATAATGGAGTCTGATCTAGAGATAGTTTCGATTGTGTTTATTTATTTCATTTGGAAGAGTTGTAATAAGATTTTTTATGCAATGAAATTATTTATTATAACTTCAGTTATTCAGTTAAGTTATTCTTCTTGTAATCATTCATTGAGTTTTTTTTGTAGATCGTCGTTATTTACTATAATTTTATGCATCATTGATGCTGAGAATGATATAAATTGTTTCAACACATTTATATTTCATGTCTGACCCGATTAACTAGGCGAGGAAAATCAGGGGTGTTACATGAAAGAACCCTTCATTGTAGTGTGGTGGTCACTGAAGAAGACATCGATTTTGCTAAATATTTTCTTCAAGAGTTCACATGCATACACTGGGGAAAAATCCCCAAGAACTTACAACCAATATGCTGGAAATAAATAAGGCCCTTTATCATAGGGACCTTATACATGAAACTTAATCAAATTTAAAAGAAGGGAGCTTTAACCTATCCAACTTTGGGATATAATTAAATTCCTTAGGAAGAGAGTCAGTCTGATAAGAGAAGAAAGATTGGTTTTGAGTACTTCCTCTCTTTAACAGGAAGTCTGCAGCCATATTGGATTCCCTGAGAACATGGCAAAAGGAGCAATTAAGATAGGAGGATATCGACAAAATTTGATCTATCATCCATTTGATTCTCCAAGGAGACTTGTATTTGTTATGGAAAACTTATATGATAATATTTGAATGTGATTCAACAATCACCTCATACCCTATGAAATCTTGCAAATGCTTGACTCCAAGTAAAAGAGTTGTTGCTTCTGCTTCTAGACTATGCATATCACCAAAATGATAATGAAAACAACAAATAAGCTGACCTTTATCATTTCTAAGAATTCCACCATCACTAGGTCCAGGATTTCCTAATGAACTACCATCAGTATTAAGTTTCAAATAGCCTTTTGGAGGGATCATCCACTAAATTAGCATAGGTTTAGGAATTTTAGTTTTAGCAGGAATGAAGGCTAAATTAAAGTTTGAGTAAACTTGTTTGATAACTATAAAATGAGACATTTTGATATTTTCAAATTTAGCCTTGTTCCTACTTAACCAAATCTGCCAACAAATGATATTAGGAATGATTTTAAAACTTGTTTGAGAGTCATGTTGAGGGGCTATCCACCATGAAATCAATCTTTGCCTAATAGATCCATATTTAGAAAGAATCCCAAAATGCTGATTAAAATGCTCCCATACCTTTGTAACTACATCACCTGCAGAAAAAACATGCTTTAAAGTTTCTACTTTACTAACACTGTAGCACAAACATTTAGAAGGACTTAAGAATCCAATTTTCTTTAAATTATCATCTGTAGGGATTAAACCTCTGAGTAATTTCCAATTGAAATAGAAAATTTTGAAGGAATACAAGTGTCCCATAAAAATTCTACAGACATGGAAATAACATCGTGTTTCTTGATAAAGTCCCATGCATATTTGAAGGAAAACTCTCCTGGACTAGAGGCTAACCACACTATCTCATCCTTCTTATTGTACCATCTTTTAGACTGGACTACCTGATGAATTATCTGATCAGGTAGAACTTGCTGTAACTTAGTTGTGTCCCAACTGCCATCCGAATTCCAGAAATATTTAACCATACCTGATTGATTATAATTAATCAAATCACAAGCTGGCCCAATTTTCCATCCATTTATCTTTGAAAAAATGAATATTTCCTTCTCCTAATCTACAAAAAAATAGAATCCTCTCCTTCTTGTCTGACTTGACACATTCTGCCCCACACTTTAGATCTGTCTCTATTCTTAGCTTCCATGGGATGAAGTTTCTTACAATACTTAGCTTTAATGAATGCAGACAATAAAGAATGAACACTTTTAAGTTTCCACCATTGTTTAATAGCCAAGGCTTTATAATATCCTCAATATTTTGAATCCCCAGTCCTTCCTCTTGGACAGGTGTTGAGATCTTATCCCACTTACACCAGTGATACTTTTTGGCTTCATCACTAGATCCCCAAAAGAATCTAGCAAATAGATTTTCTATCTGATACAAAATAAACTTTGTTGGGGACATTGTTGTAATATTATGAGTAGGGATTGAGCTTAACACATGTTTAATTAAGATTAACTTTCCTCCCATCGATAAAGATCTAGCCTTCTAGCTACTAAGATTCCCTCTAGTCTTTAGAATCAAGTGCTCAAAATAAGAATTTATCTTTCTACCTTTGGGTATATTTATCCCAAGAAAAAACCCTTGAATATCTTGAAACATATCTGAATGAATAACCTCCCAGCAATGTTTATAAAAATATCCATCAAAACCATCAGGTTTAGCACATTTATTACTATCTATTTTCCATATAACTACTTTAATTTCATCCATTTTAGGAATGCTAGTCAATCTCAGATTATCTTCAGGGGATATGGATTGATTGATAACTTATAATAAGTCATCATCTTGTTTAATTAAATATCCATCTTTATGAGAGAATATATTTTGTAATAATTCCACAAAAGCTTCTTGAACTTCTATATCTCATTTTTTAAGATTACCTTGTCTATCTAAAATCTTTGAGATATTGAGTCTACTTCTCTTGTCCTTGACACATTTATGAAAAAAAGAGGAGTTTTTATCTCCATCTTTAATCCATTTTTCATGAGCTTTCTGCTTCCATAAATGATGTTCAATAACCAATTTATGATTACTATTATCTTGGGATAAAGCCAATTTTTCTTTATTATCTTCAAAAGGGTCTCTATCAAAGTTCATTTCTTGAATTAAAAGGTCATCCTCAGCTAATCTATCCTCTTGGAAGATATCTCCAAATGTTTGCCTACTCTAACCATCTAGGACTTTTCTTAAGGTCTTGAGTTTAAGAGAAATAGACATTAACTTATTAACATGAGAAATTGAATGCCAAGTGTCTGAAACCAGTTTGAGGAAATTAAAATTATCACACCAGAAGTGAAGGAATTTAAAAGGCTATAGATTTTTCATAGTTGGATTTTGGGGAGTAAGAAGAAGAGGGCAATGATCTAAGAAACTTCTATTAATATGATTCACCTTCCAATTACCCAAGTTTGCAGAGCTTCATTCATAAATATCCTATTTAATCCGCTCCAAATTCTAGCATCTCACTCTCTCCTATTAAACAAAGTGAAATTCGAACTGAAGAATCCAAGATCATCCATCTCAAAGTTTTCCATTGATTCTAAAAATTCATAAGAAGAACTCAAGTCAATATCATTACCCCATGCCTTTTTATTACCACAAGCAACCACATTAAAGTCATCCCCAACCAACCAAAGCCTGCTCCGACCTTGATTGAGAAAGAAAGTTACACAATTCCCTTCTCGTAACTTTAGTGTTTTTAGCATACATAAAATATGAAAAAATATTTCTATTCTCCACTTTGAAAACTAAATTTAAGCACTGATCCATAGAGGACTTGAAGTGGCATTGAATACATTCTTGAACAAAACACTAGATTTTACTATTAGAATTGGAAAAGGCCAAATTAAATCCCAACTTTATCCTGAAATGCTCCAGCTTTACCAACTCTTGCTTAGGTTCTAGAATAACCAAAATGGACAACTGATGAATTATAATAACTCTTTTTAACCTTTTAACTTCTCCTTTCAACGAGATGCCTCTAATGTTCCAAATGAGTGTACTAATCATTGAAACTTTGATGAAGGGAGAAATTTTATAGCAAACCTCAACTGTCTAGTCACTTGAAATTTATTTGGTATAGGCTGAAAAAGTCTTTTGTGAATTTTTTTGTCTTTTTTGGTCCCCCCTTTAAAGATAGGATATACATCTATATCTGCCAATTGATATGTTCCATCTTTATTACCTTCTATTATGCCATCTACACTATTTTTAAATTTTACAGATTACCTTCACTTTTGTCTACTGATTGCGATGAACCAAGGTCTATTTTTTGGGTATTGGGAGTGGTAGAGGTCATCTCTCCTTCTTCTTGAGTACCTTCTTCACTTTGATCACCTTGATTAACTTGAACTTATTGTATGGGAGACACCACTACGGAATTTTCATGTGTACTTACTGACATTTGAATCTTGAAATAACTAGTAATCTTGGCTTGTTTCCTCTCATCAATTAAGGGTAGGCTATCTTGATTATACCTCTCTTCATCATTTAACTTTTATGTATTAACGTCAATAGGAGCCAAACTCATATTACTTATAGGTAACTTCTTTTGGAAAGATTTTATAACCCATTCTTTAGTGGTCTCTTTGATGATTTTGTCCTTCTTATTATCTTTCGTGAGGACATTTCCTCACTGCACCTTTTTGCTACTTTCATGTTTGAATAAACATTCACCTTCTTCATAACCTCTTCTTTCACACATAACACAATATTTAGGAATCTCTTCATATTTAAAGTATTGCCAGAATCCTTTCTCAGTATCCTTGTTAGCAATCCAAATCCTTTTAGGAAGAGGCTTTTTTATATCCACTTCAATGCAGACACAAGCCAAACTAGGTCTTCCTAGAGATGACGTTGTAGAATCCATTTTTAATGGCTGACCAACTACTGAACAAATAGAGAAAAGACTCTCTTTGTTGTATAGGTGAATGGGAAGTGATGGTAGACTTAACCAAATGGGAGTAATGGAAGATTCAAAATCTAGATGAAAGTCCTTAGTCCATTTAAAATCATGGGAAATCTATGAATATACCATATAGAACGTAGTTAAATTCTATAAAAGTCTTGTTCATGAAAAAGACTAATTAATATATGTTTTTGATCAATCCGACCAATGTTGAAAGCACCTTTTAGGCCCATTCTTGTAAACATTTTCCTTATCTCTTCAATTACAGGTTTGCCATGTGTAAATTTACCAGCAAGATAGTGTTTAAAAGGTTCATAAACCTTATCAAGTTGGAGTTATCCAAGAACAGTGCTGGTTCACCTTTAAAAAGACTAATCTCATGCAACGTAGGGTTTGCATGGGAAAATTTATCAACCACCTCAGTAAAAGATTTGTTGAATGAAGGGTTTTGGAATGATGATTGATTTTTGGGAGGATCAAGAGGAATCTTATCCACCTCCAGAATGGAGGTGGAAGGCTACGTCGTCATCCAACCCTAGGTAGGTCTAGAGAGAGATAGAGATAGAGAGTTGTGGTCTTGGATATGACTAAGAGTTAAAAAAATGTTTTGAAGTTTTATTTTAAATTCATGCGCACGACATCGATTTTTCGGCATCGCAAAAATTCCCTAGAGTGAATATGCTAAGTCATTATTATATTAACCCTTATTAGAACATTTTTATTTAAAAATCCAATTTGCACTAGCATGATATTTCTGAATTGAGATGTTCTCATTCATCTCTTTCTTTATCACATAATTCTTAAATAAGTACTAGTTTTTACTCAATCCAATCAAACCTTTTTAGAGAGATTTATTTAGCATTTTCATCAAATCAACCTATAATTTTTTTTGTAACTTATTTGTCATTGAATAAATTTATTTGAAAGTGCAACAAGGAGGAATGGTAAGGAATTTGAGTGGAAATAAAAATTAGGATTTGGGATTGTATGCATGATAATAATTGTAGTGGATTTTCCTCTCTCAACAATGTATCTTCAATTACGAACGACCAGAAGGATGGAAGGAAGAGTATTAAAGCATATGAAGCTTCTAAGGTAAATCGATATAGGTAGATGTGTGGTATATTGAAATTATAAAAATTGATGACCTATTTGATCTTTTAGTGAGTTTGGGAAGAGTCGTAATGGTTTAGGGTGCCCAGCCCATTAAATGGGATAAATTATAAGAATGAGTTTTGAGTTTATCCATTGGGTGTAAATAAATAAACAAGACTATAATGACCGAAACTTTCAAATCTATCAATCGACCCTAATCACCTACATTCATTATTTCAACCCTCATAAAATATTCAAATTCAAAAGTCTTCTAGGAAGAATGAAACTATCCTTGATGCCCCACAACTTTATTAAATTAACTTGGAGACCCTTGTAAGGACATTTTTGTCCATTATCAATTTATATGTCGTACGCCGTTACACCGTTGAAGAAACTCAAGATCGCATCTACATCAACGGATCCGAATATCAAAGTGTCTTCAACATCATAGCCTCTGCGAGAATGAACTTGGTAAAATTTTGTTTTTACATTCCTTAAAGTTCATATTTAGTATTGGGAAATTTTTATAAAATTTTTTTTATAAAAATAAGAAGTAAGTTTTTTAAAGCAAAATAAGGCTTTTAAAAGTTTTTTAGTTTTCTGGGAAGCCGGACCGGTCCGCCTCTTTAACCGGACCGATCCGCCACCTGACCGGTCCGCCCCTCAACCGGACCAATCCGCTTGCTGCAGATCCAGTAAACCCCGGACCGAAAGCGAACCGAAGAAGCCAATTTTTAAAAGAACCGACAAGCCGGACCGATCCGCCTGGGATAAATTCGGCCAGATCTGTTCGAGATTTTTTAGGCTCAAAGTTTTCTTATTTAAGCCAACTTCGGGGAGTTGTTTTCCAAGACTTTTCAAGACGATTTTCAGAGTCCTAAATACTCTAAGTCTTCACCTTTTTGAGTCCCAAGACTCTTTTTTATTCACACAAAAAAATCCCAATTACTTTTGTGAATCTTTTGGAACCCTAGAACACAAACTTTGTTACTATTCATCTTTGTGGAGAGATCTTTGCAACCGAGGGCTGCGTGTCATTGCTGAGGGAGTCTCTACAAAGTTTTATGGCTGCGTGTCATTAAGGAGAGCTGCGGTTCTTCCTTTGTTGTTTGGGCTGCGAGTCCTTGGAGGGTGCTGCGTGTATTCTCTTGCTGAGTTCAAGACTGCGTGTCTTTGTGGGTTGGCTGCGCGTTGATCCATTGCAGATTTCTCTATGTAATTGTAAGTTGCGACTTGTATATTCATAGTGAAATAAAGGTTTTACTCGAAAGGGGTTTTTTCCTGAATTCTGTGTCTCAGCATATTTTTTGCATCACATGCTTTATTTATTTATGGGTTGACACTCGCACCTTAGATGCATGTTTAGGGTCTCTAATTAAACAAGGTGTTCTTCAAAATTTGCGAATTTAATTTAAAGCGATATTACACGTCTTCTCAACCCTAAAGTTTTAATAATTACAAACTAGCCCCTAAAGACTTCAATCCAACATAACATGACTTAATTTTAACCCCTAAACCCCAACTATATATCAAATTAATCCTCTAGACTTCATCTAATAAAAAATTATAATTTTAGCTCTTGACACTTTTTGAATTTATAGAAATACCCCTAAACTTCTCAAAAGTACACTTTTAAGGCTATAAATGCATATACTTGACCAACCAAGGACCAAACACCAAAGATTTAATAATTTCACATTACCCTTGTCTGAATAAGCCTACACCTCAGTAATAGAAGCCAAAAATTACACGTGTACACCATCCACACATGTGAGGAGCATTACCCATGCTAGAAAACTTTACCATTTCAGTTCAAATTCACCTCCTTTCTCAATCAATGAACTCTCCTGATCAAATACTATAAATACGCCATAAATTCCTCAGTTCAAACTCACCCCAACAACAGTTTCAAAACTCAAACCTTTCACTCCAAATAGGTACACTATAATTTTATGTACTATATTCAGTTCTTTTAGTTTCAATTGATTTTTGTGTTGTTATAATGCTAGAATATATCAAAATAATAGAAATCTTACGTATGAAATGGGCCATAGGTGAAAAAGATGAAGTTTGCACCATTAAAGCTTGAGCTTTACTGGTGAACTTCCAAATAATGATCAAACTCAGGTTTGAATCTTTGAATGTCTTCATTACAACCTCAGGAACTCGAGTGTAATGATCAAATTCCATGAATGTACATAATAAGGTCTAATCGATTGAAAGTGTATTTTGAATAAAAAAATTGAAAATATTAAATTCTCCCTTTATAATCCATCTCAAACCTTGAAATCGAAATCAAAATACTCCTACACATAGCAGAAACCAAACTATGCTAATAAGAATCCCTGCCATATCCTTGAAAGTCACGAATGTTAGGTCAAAATTTCAGTAAAACACAAATTTATAGAAATTGAGATATACTGCACCTCAATCCACAAAACCTATATATTTGGATCCCTTATGAAATTTTAGGTTGATTTTATTACGAAATCATCTCAAATGGTTTAAAAATAAAGGAGAAATCTCAGTTAAAAAAATCAGAAACCCTAAAGTCAACTGTCGAGGGGAAGATATAAGGTATGTCATGTTTAGTTCAACCTAGCCTAAGTTATGAAAAATGAGGTTTTATTTTCAAATATTTTTTCTAAATTGTAATGTGACCCCTCCTGACTTTTCCAACTTATGAATTTGAATTCCAAACTTTGTCTATGAATAATTCAAAATATGTTAAGACAAAAAGTCTCTCACACTAAAGTTCAAATATGAACTTAAGCCCAAGATTTTAAAGTCCTAAGTTATTTGCAATTAAACCCTGGAAACTTTAAAAGACACAATTTTTGGTTTAAACTGACCAACCCAATATAAATTCTAACAAATACTTATATTCCCAAGCATTATATATAGAGACTCAAGTACCAACTCCTACTGATATCCTATTTTGATCCATAAAGTCATAAGTATACTGAGCAAGTAGGTATTTCCACCTTTTCAATTGTAAAATTTATGTATTTGACATACTGCTAATAATATCACTATGTGATAGCTCCTATTTACTTTTAGTATGTGCATGTTATAATACTACGATACTACATATTTTTATTAAATATCATTGATATTTGAATTTAAATATGAATCAATTTAACCATTCTCACCTAATAACTGATGTCATGTTCCGTATTGAATCAGTTCACGCTACTCATTTGTGCTATTATTTATATTATGAGCATAAGTATTACCTAAGAAGTAGACTATCGTGTTATCCCACGAAATTTTATACTTGGCCTAATGGTCTCAGATGATTGAGAGCCTTGATTATTGCTACATACGTATGAGTTCCACTTTAATTGTGTGCCAAGACGGTTACTTTTACCTAAAGATTTTGGTTGATTATTATTTGATTTTACTGATGGCTTAACTATTTCTATACCCCTTAGTGAACTAGTAAGTGTGGGATTATTAGTTCTATGATCCTTGACTTTCTTTATGTGATCCTTAATGAAGTGGTAAGTATGAGATTATTAGTTTAAAGATACTTAATTTTCTTTATGTAACCCTTAATAAATTGATAATAGGGGATTATCATGTTTAATTCTTTAGCATTGCTATAAAAACACTGAATTCTATACACACTCCAACTCTCATCTATAAAAATATTTGTACTGGAACTGGTAAGCCTATTTAGCATATTTGTGCTAATTCATTTTCCTCCAGATGAAACAGGAAAAAGAGGATAATATCTCTTCCCTTTTAGAGATAGATACCGGTAATATGTTTGCATACGTGATCATGTAGGCAGAGAATAAGCCAAATAGGAGCAAGGAGTGGCGCTTTTCGATTTTCTACTCTATAGTCTGTGTTAAAAAAATGTAATTCACCCCTGCGGTGGTACTATCCTTTGTATAATAGTTTAATAAAATATAAAGTTTTGTTATGCGGCCTTAACTTTAATTTATTTCTTTATATATATTCTCTTGTGCATTTATACCAAAAAGTAGGGTGTGACAAGTTGGTATCAGAGCATGTTTTAAATTTAACATATCATCGAGTTAGAATTCTATATGGGAGAAGAAACTAATAAGATATTAGTTATTTTATCTTTTTTTGACTTCTTTTATTACTATTATTATATGGTAATTCCATGATGCAATATGGATACATGGGATACATTTCTATTCAATGTGGAGATTGGGACGAATAACCGTTGGGAAACTAGAGTTCGGGAAGAAGCATTATAAAGTTACGGGAAATGATTCGTTCAGTACAAGAAGATTGGGCAGGTGCCAGTATAGATGTCAAGCGGTTAGTACTGACGAATAGAGTTTTAGGTGAAATGCAAGTTATGAGAAAAGTAGATGTTTACGTGAATGATCCAGTGATATTTTAAGAAGCTATCAATCTTGCACTCACAGATACTCCACTGACCCCACCTATGTATCCATATGAGATGTCAAATGGAAAAATATATGGTGATTACTCTCCTGACACTAGTACTGAGTCGACTGATGATTCCCCAGACCAAGAAGATTACATAGTTAGTTCAGAACCCGACTCTGATGACGAGGCTGTTGTTCCTACTTACAACTCAAAGTTAAAGTTATCTCCTAATGTAGATAACGTAATAAAGTATTGTAAATAGTGTGCCATACTAAGCCTTAGGAGATTAACTAACTTCTATAGTTATTACTAATGTAGGATTAGTATGTCATATATAACTTTAATGTATCATACAACTCAACTTGTATAACATAATAGGCTTTTGACATATCCTTGTTTTATGATTCTTATTATTAAAACTATTCTATTATATTTTAGGATGGTTAGTACTCGAATTCCCTCAGCTGGAACTCAAACTGTACAGACTCAAACTAAATGAATCATGCTATGTCTTCAAGTTCTTTAGCCCGACAAAAATAAACTTCTCATTCTACTCTAGATGACATTTCTAAAGAAATTCTTAGGATGAATGCCATTAAAGAATTTTTGATACAACGACCTCCGTCTTTCTTGGAAAGACAGGTGCTAGTGAAGCTGAGAACTGGATACGTTAGACTATAAAAATTCTGAATGGAGTAGGTATAGCTATAAATCTTTGAGTAAATTTAGCAGCCTATATGTTTGAAGGTGAAGCTGATTTCTAGTGGCAAGAGGTTTCACGTAACCCAAACGTTGTTAATTTTACTTAAGAGAAATTTTAAGAGATTTTCTTCAAAAAATATTTTACCTAGGTTTAATGAAATCAACGAACTATTGATTTTTTAAAATTACAACAAGTCAATCTATCTGTAACCCAGTACAAAGACAAATTTATCGAGTTATCTCGTTATGCCCTTGAGTATATAAATACTAATATAAAGAAGTGCAAGCAATTTGAAAGATGATTAAATCCAAGAATCAATAATTTAGTCGCTCCTTTACAAATCCATGAGTATTCTCAACTTATCGACGTTGTGGTAATTATTGAATGAAATTCTTCCGCCATAATACGATCTTGTCCCCCCCGAGTTTAGAAATAATCATGTTATTAGAACCCCACCTCAATCTCGACATTAACCCTATCCAAACTCGAGTGGATAAGCTTACTCCCATATCTGTCATAACACAACACGTTTAATGATTCATTGTCATGAATGTCACGAAGTAGGACATATTCGTACATAGTGTCATAAGTTAAGATCTATTCTGATTCATCGCCAGTCAAATAATCCATAACAAAATCCAAAATGATGTCCTATCCAAAATCAGCCTAATCCAAATCCTATTACGAAAATTGTGTCAATCTCGAGTCGTGGAAAGAATTATGCAATACCTCCCATAGAAACTCCCTTGACGTGATAAAAGGTATGATATTTTTCCAACATCTTCCTGCGCATGTTTTATTTGCTTCAGGTTCAACACATTCTTGTATCAGTCTTGGACTAGCTAGATTATTGCAACTACTACCAACAGCTTTAACTTCTCCATTGGATATTGAATTACTAATAAGTGAAATCAATACAACAACACAAGGTTATAGCAAATGTAGAATTCAACGTGGTTTAGAAACACTTCTTGTTAATTTGATAATTTATATATTTGTGGTTTTGATATTACTATCGGAATGGATGTTTTGTCAAGACAACATGCTTATACCGATTGTCATTTCAAGAAAATACGTATTCATGATAAAGATAATTATTCTTTTGTATTTCAAGGATCAGGTCTGTCTGAGCCATCAAGTTTCCAAATTCAAATCTCTTCTTTAATTCCGAACCTTTTCAAAAAATTCAATGACATTTTTCTCAAAGAATTACCAGGATTACCCCCTTCCCGAGAAATCGAGTTTAGTATCAATCTTTATCCTAATATGTTTCCTATTTCGATACCTTCATATCGAATAGCTACTTTAGAACTTCGAGAACTTCGTACCCAATTCGATGACCTTCATAAAAAAGGTTTTATTCGACTAAGTTCATCTCTTTGGGGAGCTTCGGTATTATTTGTTAAGAAACATAATAAATGCTTTAGAATATGCATAGACTATCATAAACTGAACTCAGTAACTATTAAGAATAATTTTCCTTTACCCCGAATAGGAGATATATTTGATCAACTTTAAGGAGCAAGTGTCTTTTCTAAAATAGACTTACGATCCAGTTACCATAAATTGCAAGTTAGAGAAGAAAATATTTTGAAAATTTCTTTTTGAACTATATATTGACATTTTGAATTTATAGTCATGTCATTTAGGTTAACGAATGCACCCACAACTTTTATGGGTCTAGTGCATAGAATAGTTCGTCCTTTTGTTGACCAATTTGTAATCATTTTCATGACGATATTCTTGTTTATTCTCAAAATCCAATAGAGCATGCCCTACATTTAGGAACAGTTTTAGGTACTCTAGAAATCATCGGTTATGTGCTTAGAAGAGAAAATATGATTTTTAAATGAAGGAAATAAAATTTTTAGGACATGTGATTTCTGAAAATGGAATCCAAGTCAATCCAGCCAAAATATCACCATTTTAGAATGGAAAAATCCTACCAATATTAATGAGATAAAGAGTTTTCTAGGATTAAATGGATATTACCATCGTTTTATAGAAGGATTTTCTCGCATTGCAATCCCCATTTTAAAGCTAAGTAGGGCGGAAGTTCCATTTGTATATACTAATGAATGTAACCAATCATTCCAAATTTTGAAGGAAAAATTAACCACTGCTCCTGTCATCACCATTCCTTCTAGTGATCAAAGCTATGATGTATATACCGATGCCTCATTGCAAGGGTTAGGGTGTGCGTTAATGCAGATTGAGAAAGTTATAAAGTATGGGTCACGACAACTCAAACTTTATAAACGTAATTACCCTATCCATTATCTTGAGTTAGCAGCTGTATTTTTTACGTTGGAAATTTGGCGTTATTACCTTTATGGTGAAACTTTTTAAGTCTTTTCTGATCAAAAGAGTTTGAAATATATTTTTACTCAAAAGGACATGAATTTAAGACAACGACGTTAGATGGAATTTTTGGAAGTTTACCGATTTAAATTAAATTACCATCCAGGCAAAAGGCAATGTAGTAGCTGATGCTTTAAGTAAAAATTCAGTAATAGGACTCCACACTTTAATTTCTTACGATATTTCTGCTACCATAAAGCAATATGACCTTCGATTAATATGCCCTTTTGTAAAATTTTCCAATATCATTGCATATCCTGAACCGAGAGAGAAAATCTGTAAGGACGTGCTTTTATAAATGCCCATTTATAATCTATGAAGTTTTTAGTGTGTCAGAGATCACAGTTAGTTCGGCACGTCAACATATTTATCCATGACAGTCTCAATATGGATCCGAAGTTATCATGCTCCCACTATCTTCATACATGTGTAGTGCATTATCACCGAGCATCGTGCAACATGCGTCTTCAACATTCAACATTCCCATTACTCCACTCACATTTATGGTAAAATAATTAATTTGGAGATTTTAAGGGTTACATAAGTATTTGAGAATTTTTAGAAAATATTTTTTAAGGTCTCAAAATGTTTTCCTGCGCAGAAAGAATTTTTTCTGAGTGTAGAGGCGAGAAAATTTTGACTCTGCCATCGTTCGAGCGACAGCGAACTGTCGTTCCAGCGACATGTAGCTGTTGTGTGAAGTCGTTCATGTGACTAACCTTTTTGTTTGAGCAACTGACCTCTGTCATTCGAGGGATGAACTGCCTCGATTTTTGTATAAATACCAGTGTTCTGTATACATATTTCTCAAGTCTTTGAACCTCCGTTTTCTGTAGAACTGCTCCATATTTCAAACTTTGTTTTTCAAAGTTGTCAAACCTCTTTGATTCACAAATCCTTCCCAAATACATATGTGAATCTTTATAAACCCTAGATTGATTGTTATGCTCATCTGGAGTATTCTTGTGGAGAAGAAGGTTGTTCTCCATTGCTGTCTTGGAGGTCATGCGGGATCTCTTACTAACGCCAACGAATCGACGCCTGCGGGTATTCATGTGTCACTGTATTTCTCTATAATTGTAAGTGTTACGAATTATAGTGAAATAAAAATGGGTTTTCCCCTTTGGGGGATTTTTCCTCATATGTGTGATTGACTTGCATGCTTGAATTTATTTAATTCGCCTGTCACATTTATTTGCAAGAGTTAGGATTTTTGGGATAAAAATTGGAACTTAATTAAACAAGTTAGAACATTGATTGTTGGCGCACTCTCAAATTGGTATCAGAGCCTATTACAAAATTATCCCGTTTAATTTTTTTCGTAATTTCAAATTGGTATCAATTTTGGTCTAAAAATTGATTTTTTAATAAGCGCAATTTCAAGAGGAAACTTGTATAATCGAGTGCTAATTTTTGACGGGTCAAATTACGCATATAGGAAAGCCCATATGAAATCTCACATAAAGGCCATTGACAAACATGCTTGGATTGTGTGTGAAAGAAGGTGGATGCCTTACACTATCACTGTAGATAATGTAACAACTTTAAAACCCGTGATTACATGGACTGGGGATGAATTTAAATAGAGCACATATAACTCACGTGGACTTAGTGAAATGAGAGTCACCCTCGACGAGTTTCGACGCATCATGACGTGTACCACATCAAAAGAAGCATGGGATGTTTTACAACTTACCCATGAAGGCACTAATGCAGTCAAAGAATCAAAATTGCAAAATTTGACTACATAATTTGAGACAATCACCATACTTGAATCTGAGTGTTTTGATGAATTCTATGCGCGCTTATCTATTATTATAAACACTAGTTTTAATTTAGGTAAACACATTCCTAATGCTAGAGTAGTTAAAAAGATTTTGAGATCACTACCTAAGCATTTTATCCCTAAAGTCACTGTGCTAAATTCTGTAGGAAAATTGAGTAGCCTAAAATAAGAAGAATTGGCAGGAGACCTCTAGATTTATGAAATTGACATGTTTCCTAACATGATAACATCAAAGATAAAGGGGTATCACTTAAAGCCTAGGCTAGAAAGAGTGAGGGGTCAGCAAGAAAGATAGGTGAGTCATCTAGGAGAAGAGAGGAAAAGTTTTCTAACTCGAAGTTTGATTTTGACTTAGACTATTTGTCTTTGTTTGCGAAAAATTTCAAGAAATTTCTCAAATTAAAGAAAAATGGCAATTTCAAAGATAAAAAGAATTTTGAGAAAAATAAGTTTGAAAAGAAAAATGATAAAAAGGAACCGCCTGAGAAAGATGAGGATATATGTTATGAGTGTGACGGTCAAGGTCATAAGGTATTTGAGTGTCCTACTAGGTTGAAGCATCAAGGCAAATGCAAACTGATTTAAATGCCTCCCTTAGTGACGATAGTGAGGTCGAGTCGGTGGATTCTAGAGATGAGTCACTACATGAATGTAACTTCACCACATTCATAGCTTATCAAGTGAGTACTGACACTGCACCTCATGACGATGAGGATGCTTCTTCACAGGGATACCTCGACAGTGAAAGCGATGCGAGTGAGGGTGAGGATGCTGCAAATGAGAGCGAGAGTGATTTATAATGCGCGTACACTGATTTATATGCTGATTCTTTTACAACTAAAAAGTGTAACAAAGCGTTAGCATGATAGTTGGCTTAGAAAAAGATTTGGGAGAGATGAGAGAGAGAGAGAGTCCTCTATTAGAACTGCCTTGAGAGAAAGAGAGACTCTTTACATAGAGAGGGAGGGTTTGCATAGAGAGAGAGTCAGTTTAAAGAGAGAGAGAGAGAGAGAGAGACTATTTGGAGAGAGAGAGAGTAGTTTAGAGAAAGAAAAAGGGGACTTGACCAAGCAAGTGGCTAGTCTTACGAGTGAGCTCCATTCCTCCCTGTACACTCAGAAGAAACTTAAAGCCCTTGTATCCCAACTCACTCATGACCTTGAGAGAGCCTGAGAGGTTAAGGTAAAGATAGAGGACATATCTGTAAAGATGGGAAAGATTCTCCTCGCCCCTACTTTAGGGTTTGGTGAAAGGTAGGGAATAGGTTTTAATGGTGCTTCCACGTCTCATGTGACATCAGAACCAATTATTAAGTTTACTACGAATCCATATGACCATCAACCAAAACCCCAGAGAAGAGTTCAGCTAAGACAAGCGAACCAAGGTAGGTCTAAGACTGTGTACTTTCGTACCTATCGCAAAAGAAAAGGACACCTTAGGGAATTTTTCTATAGTTTTGGTCTGACACGATGTACATTTTCTCCACCATGTACCGCTAGCGATTTTTCGAGTCTTAGAGTGCAGGCTGAGTTCTTAGTCGCCACATCTCAAAGTTTAATGGAAGAGTTCCAATGGATTTCTTTATCATCTGCGGATACTTACAGAATCCCGACTAGAACCAACAATGACGAAGCAAATAGAATTTTACCTCCACTTGGGTGCCTAAACATGATGGAAAAGCCCTTATTGTTGATGTTGCTCTTAAAGCACATAATACCTCTTAGTGGTACTTTTGTAGTGGCTGCTCCAGACACATGATTGGTGATGTTTCATTTTTTACCTACCTGGAGGATCGTAAGGAAGGTAAATCCACGTTTAGAGACTGGATCAAGTCTAGCATAGTAGGATGAGGTACGGTAAAGATACCAGGGTTTCCTAAGATAGAGGATGTTTTGTACGTCAAAGGTTTGAAAGCAAACCTTCTTAGTATTAGTCAGTTGTGCGACACTGACTTTCTCGTGAAGTTTGATCGGAATGAGTGTAATGTTTTTTATCAAGCTAATAAACTTGTATTGCAAGGAGTGAGGACAAAAGATAATTGCTATGGGATTGTGCCCAAGTCCTCATTTGTCTACAACAATGCCACGATCACTCATATGGATCTGTGGAACTAACGTCTAGGTTATGTGAATTGTAGAGATTTGGAAAGATTAGCTAAAAAGAGCCTAGTACGTGGCTTGCCATCACTTGGAAAGACGACTTCCACGATTTGTGGACCCTGTCAGTTGGGAAAGAAAGTCTGTAGTCCCCACAGGAAGTTGAATTCCATTACCACTTCACGAGTGCTTGAGTTGATACACATGGATATAATTGTGTCCCACTCGTACTGAGAGTTTAGGTGGTAAGAGGTATATCCTCGTGATGGTAGATGATTTCTATCGTTACTCCATTGTAGGTTTTCTGAGAGAGAAATCCGATGCTGTGAAATTTCTTATGACTAAGTGTCGTGTCTTGTAAAATCTACACGGTGTCACTATTAATAGAATACATAGTGACAACGACACTGAGTTGAAAGAAGATAAAGTATATCCTTACTTTGATAGCCTTGGTATCAAACATGAATTTTCAGTCGTGAAGACCCCTTTACAAAATTGGATAATTGAGAGGAAGAATCAGACGATTCAGGAGATGGCTAGATCTATGCTTCTAGGTCGTAGAGTTTCTAGGAGATTTTGGGCAGCGGCTGTGTCTACCACATGCCACACGGTAAATAGGGTTTACCTTTATCCATACACACTTAAGATGCCATACGAATTATGGGCTGGAAAGAATCCCAACCTTTCATATTTTCGTGTCTTTGGGTGCAAATGCTACATCCTACGGGATAGATAGCAATTAGGAAAGTTTTAACTCCCGGAGCGATGAGGGAATATTGTTAAGATATTCATCGACTAGTAGAGAATATCATGTTTTTAACCTGAGTAGCTCTAAGTTATGGAGTCAATAAATTTCACCGTGTAAGAGGATGAACCGCCCGTGTTTGTTGATTCTAACTTTTTGTGTGAATATGATGAACTTTCTACTGATGATCCCACTGTCCCTCCCACACCCAGGGCGGACCCTATTCCTGACTTAAGGGACACTCCTACTTGGGTTCGCAAGAGTCATGATCCTACTATTATTCTAGGAGATCCCACCCTAGGGGTCAAGACTCATGCTCAGCTAGAGAACGTTGTTAGCCATGTTTTCTACACATCCAAAGTCGAGTCCAAGATATAAGGAAGCACTCAAAGATGAACACTGGATATGCGCTATGTAAGATGAGTTGCTTCAGTTTAAAAAGAATGATGTCCGGGAACTAGTCCACCGACCTAGTGAGACAAATGTGATAGGTACCAAGTGGATCCTAAAGAATAAGGTGGATGAGACTGGTACCATTATTCAAAATAAGGCTAGGTTGGTTGTTCAAGGCTACACACAGATAGAGGGTGTAGACTTTGAGGAGACATTTACTCCTGTTGTGAGGCTTGATTCAGTCCTCTTACTACTCTCAATCACATGTCATCTGCGCTTCAAGTTATTTTAGATGGATATCAAGAGTGCCTTTCTGAATGGCATTCTATAGGAGGAGTTTTACGTCGGATAACTAAAAGGGTTTGAAGATCCTAAGCATCCTGATCACGTCTACTATTCAAGGAAAGCCTTGTATGGTTTGAAGCAAGCACCCCGTTCTTGGTATGAGATGCTTACTTCCTATCTCTTAGCCCATGGCTTCAAGAGAGGGGGAGTTGATATGACGTTATTCGTTAGGAGAGATGATACTATTATTTTGGTTACCCAGTTCTATATGAATGGCATAGTCTTTGGATCTACATGCTCCCAGCATGCTCACCACTTTTAGGAGGAGATGATGAATGAGTTTGAGATGAGCATGGTAGGTGAGCTTACTTTCTTCCTTGGTCTCCAGGTTCATTAGCTAGAGAATATGATGTTCATCTCCCATTCCAAGTATGCTAGAAACCTTGTGAATAAATTTGGTTTAGAGTCCATTAAGAACTCACATACCCCGATGAGTACTTCAATAAATCTTAGCAAGGATACTTCAGGCAAGGACGTAGAGAAAACCTTGTATCAGAGTATGATAGGTAGTCTTATCTACTTGACTGCCAGTCACCCCGATATAGCCTTTAGTGTTGGAGTCTGTGCGCGATATCAGGCTTCCCCGAAAGAGTTGCACTTATTCTCTCTTAAACGTATTATCAAATACGTGAGTGGGATTATCTCATTTGGTATTTAGTATTCCTTTGATACCGATGACCGTTTATCCAACTATTCGAATGCCAATTGGGTCGGGGATGCAGATGGATGTAGGAGAACTTCTGGTGGATGTTTTTTCTTTAGTTCTTCTCTTGTCTCTTGGTTGATTAAGAAGAAAAACTCCATCTCTTTGTCCATTGCGAAGGCTGAGTACATATCTGCCTGGAGTTGTTGCACGCAACTTCTGTGGATGAAGTAAATCTTGGAGGATTATGGGATATCACAGGACACCATTTCCTGTGATAACACGATCGCAATACACACATCCCTTTATCCAGTCCAACATTCGTGCACAAATCACATTAGGATATGCGAGCAGTTTATCCGTGAGTTAGTAGAAGGGAAGGCCATATCCTTGAGTTTTGTGTCTACCGACCTCCAGTTAGATAATTTTTTCACGAAGCCTTTAGATGCCCTTAGATTCGAAAGTCTTAGGAAGTCTTTAGGAATTTACACAATTGACTAATGGGTGGTTCCGTGTCTTGAATATGATGCATCTTTCATGTTCATATCTCATTATTCCTATCTCTAGATTGTATCATTTCTATCATTATTGGTTTCTGGTTTTTATCCTTTTTAGAAAAATACAAAAAGATTTTATTTTTGATATATTTTTTAAAAATACAAAAAGATTTTCTTTTTATAAATTTTTGAAAAAAACACAAAAAGATTTTTTTATTTTATTTACACAATTTATGGATGAATATTGAAGATAGCCATAGTCATAACTTCATTCCATATTCCACGTGATTGTTTGATAGTGATTTGAGATGCAACATCATTTCATCCATGTGCTTTACATTGTTTGGAGTCATTGAGATGTGATTAATGATATCTTCTACATGTTTTGCTCCTTATCTCCTTCATTGCAGACGTGTATGGTATTATTTAACTATTGTACTTGTCTATCACATATTAGCTTGAGTGTTTCCATCTCAATTCTGTCTATACAACAAATCAAATGCGATAAAACTTGACAAGAAAGTAGTGCATGTAAAAATCATTGATGGGAGTTTGTGTGATATATTTGAAAAATGGGGAAGGGCTGCGAAAGGTACTCATATATCCTTTGTGACTAAACCACCATTTAAATCGGACCTAAATAAAAATTTTGGTGCCAATAGGTTTTTTAGTTTCATCACCTCAAAATAAAAATAAAAAAATCATTATTATCTATAAGGGAGTTTGGGTGGAATATAAAAAAGTTTTGGACCTCCTTAAAAGTCATGAAAAAGCGGTACATAGTTTTGGACATTATTGGTGTGAAAATCACTTTGAGCTTTGATTTGTTGATTTGATTGAGTCAATTTCTTATAATTCCACCATTTTTACACCTAAGGAAGATGTTGAGTTCATTCGTTAGGAACATCCGATATTCATCGTGCACATATGTTCTGGTTGTATGTATTGATTTTCCTATCGAATTTTCTCACACCCTTACATTTTTGCTATCATCGACTTGGTTATTTTCGTGTTCTTTCATGGTGTGATTCTTTGTTGTATGTTTTGTGAGAAAAAAAATTGAAATATTCAAAAAGTGAAAGTTTATTTACCTTGTGACGTTCTCCATTTTCATTGCTTTGTGTTCTTCATATCTCTCTATTTGGGGACATCATAAAAGGGGCAGAACGAATTATGGGGAGAATTTTTGTTTGATGTAATAATGATTTGCTTGAGCTTAATGGATATTTTTTTTGCTTATCATTATATTTCAAGATGTTGCGCATCACGGGTATTGTTTCTTGTCTCATGTGTGTAGGTAAAAAATTGAGGATTATTTGTGCACACCCTGATGATGACAAAGAAAGTTAAAATAAGTTGAAGATTTGAAGATGTTGAAGTCTATTTGAAGACATGTCATTTAGTATTTCCAATTTTTGGTTTTAATGGGGATATTAAATTGTATGTCATTTATTTGGATTTTGGGTAGCATAATTCAAAAGTTTTTATGTATGTACCGGCATAGACATAGGGGGAGATTTGTAAGGATATTTTTTGTATAAATGTCCATTTAGAATCTAGGAAGTTTTCAGTGTGTCCTAGATCACAGTTAGTATGTCTGACACCGCCACATTCAGCACGTCAACACGTTCATCCATGACGTTCTCGATCTGGATTCGAAGTCACGCTCCAACTATCTTCATATGTGCGTAGTGCATCATCACTGAGCATCATGTAAGGTGAGTCTTCAATATTTGAACATTCCCACTACTCCACTCACATTTATGGTAAAACAATTAATTTGGAGTTTTTAATGGTTACATAAGTACTTGGAAATTTAAAAAAAAATATTTTTTAATGTCTCAAAATGTTTTCTTGCACAGAAAGAATTTTTCCTAAGTGTAGAGGCAAGAAAATTTTGACGCTGACGTCGTTCGAGCGACAGCTCACTATCGTTCAAGCGACATGCAGCTGTCGTGCAAAGTCATTCAAGCAACTGACCTTTTCGTTTGAGCGACAGGCTTCTGTCGTTCAAGCGATAGCCCCCTCGATTTTTGTATAAATAGCAGTGTTTTGTATACACGTTTCTCAAGTCCTTGAACCTCCATTCTCTGTAAAACTGTTGCATATTTCAGATTTCATTTTTCAAGGTTTTCAAAACTTTTTGATTCACAAATCCTTCCCAAATACATATGTGAATCTTTATAAACCCTAGATTGATTGTTCTACTCATGTAGAGTATGCTTGTGGAGAAAAATGTTATTCCCCATTGCTGACTTGGAGCTCTTGCGGGATCTCTTGCTGACGACAACGAACCGATGCCTGCGGGTATTCGTATGTCCTGGTATTTCTCTATAATTGTAAGTGTTATGAATTATAGTGAAATAAAAATGATTTTTCCCCTTTGGGGGATTTTTCCTCATATGTGTGATTGACTTGCATGCTTGAATTTATTTAATTCGCCTGTCACATATATTTGCAAGAGTTAGGATTTTTGGGATAAAAATTTGAACTTAATTAAACAAGTTAGAACATTGATTGCTAGCGTACTCTGAAAATATTAGTTCAACAAACCTAAGATTATTATGTACAAACCTTTTAAGATAAAAATCCTGACGTCTTATACGATAAGGAAATAGGTTTACGATTTAGAAATAGATTGTATGTACACGATGATTCATCTTTTCGAGAAGAAGTGTTATAAGAAGCCCATCGTTCGAAATTTATGATTCACCCTAGAAGTTGGAAAATGTACCACGCCCTAAAGAAGCAATATTGGTGACCAAATATGATAAATGATAATGATAATTTTGTAAGAAAATGTCTTAATTGTCAACAAGTAAAGTTAAAACACCAACACCCTGGTGGACTCCTCCAACCCTTAGTAATTCCTGAGTGGAAATGGGATCATTGACCATGGATTTTATCAGTGGACTACCTCGTAGGTCCAAAGGATATAATTCCATTTGGATAATAATAGATCAACTCACAAAATCTTCTCATTTTCTACCAATTGAAGACCACCAACTCATTTCAGATGCTCAACGAGCTCTATATTCGAGAAATTGTCCAATTACATGGAATTCCTTTATCCATTGTATTAGACAGAGATTCCTGTTTTGTAGGAAAGTTTTGGAAAGCACTACAAACCGCAATGGGCACTTAACTTTATTTAAGTACTACATTCCACTCCCAAACGAATGGAAAATCAGAATGTACCATCCAAACATTAAAAGATATGCTAAGCGCTTGTGCATTAGATATGCCCGACAGCTGGAATGTACATTTACCCCTTATTGAATTTTCATATAACAACAGTTATCAGACCAGTATTAAACCTACCCGTTTGAATCTTTATATGGAAGACTATGTAGATAATCTGTATGTTGGATAGAATTCGAAAGTAGTACTAAATTTGGTCCGAAAATAATCCAGGAAACCACTGAGATAATACAACAAATTCGAGAGAGATTTAATAACTACAAACTAGCCCCTAAAAACTTCAATCTAACATAACTTGACTTATATTTTACCCCTAAATCCCAACTTACAATCAAATTAATCCACTAGACTTCAACTAACATAAAATTATAATTTCAGCAATTAAAACATTTTAAATTTACAAAAATACCCCTAAACTTCATCAAAAGTACACTTTTAAGGCCATAAATGCATATACTTGACCAACCAAGGACCAAACACCAAAGATTAAATAATTTCACATTACCCCTGTCCAAATAAGCCTACACCTCAGCCATAGAAGCCAAAAATCACATGTTTACGCCATGCACACATGTGAGGAACATTACCCAAGCTATAAAACTTCATAATTTCAGGTCAAATCCACCTCCATTCTCCACCAATTAACTCTCCTAATGAAACACTATAAATACCCCATGAATTACTCAGTTCAAACTCACCCCAACAGTAGTTTCAAAACTCAAACTTTTCACTCCAAACAGGTACACTATGATTTTATCTAATATATTCATTTCTTTTAGTTTCAATCGATTTTTGTGTTATCATAATGCTAGAATATATCAAAACAATAGAAATCTTATGTAGGAACAGGCCCTAGGTGAAAAATATGAAGTTTCCACCATTAAATCTTGAGCTTTAATTGTGAATTTCCAAATAATGATCAAAATATAGGTTCAAAGCTTTGAATGTCTTCATATGAACCTCAGGAACTCGAGTGTAATGATCAAATTTCATGAATGTGCATAATAAGCTCTAATCGATTGAAAGTGTATTTTGAACCAGAAAATTGAAAATCTTAAATTCTCCCTGTATAATCCACTCAAACCTTGAAATCAAAACCAAACGACTCCTGCACATAGCAGAAACCAAACTATGTTCATTAAATCCCTGCCATATTGGTCAAAATTTCTGTAAAACACAGTTATAGAACTTGAGACATACTGCATCTTATTCCACAAAAGCTATATATTTGGACTCCTTATGAAGTTTTAGGTTGAGTTTATTGAGATATCATCTCAAATGGTTTAGAAATGAAAGAGAAATCTCAGGTAAATGATCAAAAACCCTAAAGTCAACTATCGAGTGGCAGAATATGAACTTTTTGACTAAAATTTTTAACTCACACGTGGGGGCACGTGGCCAATCATAATTTTTTGAATTTTTTTAAATACTTTTATTTCATTTTTCTGGTCAATATGATATAAGGTAAGACCATGTTTGATTCAGCCAAGCTTAAGTTATGGAAAAAATGAGGTTTTAACTTTGAAATATTTTTCCTAAATTATAATTTGACCCCTCCTGACTTTTCCAACTTATGAATTTGAACCCCAAAATTTATCTATGAATATTTCAAAACATGTTAAGACAAAAAGTCTCGTACACCAAAGTTCAAATATGACCTTAAGTCCAAGATTTGAAACTCCCGAGTTATATACAATTAAACCCTCGGAACTTTAAAAGACACAGTTTTTGGTAAAAACTGACCAACCCCATTCAAATTATAGTAAATAGTTATACACCAAAATATTGTATATAGATAATTAAGTACCAGATCCTCCCGATATCCTCTTTTCATCCATAAAGACGTACGATATATCGAGCAAGTAGGTTTTTCTACCTTTTTAATAGTAAACTATGGTATTTGACATACTGCTATTGATATCACTATGTGATAGCTCCTAGTTACTCTTAGTATGTGCATGTTATAATACTTCCATACTACATATTTTAATAGATATCATTGATATTTGAATTTGAACATGGATCCATTTAACCTTTCTCACCTAATAACTGATGTCATGTTCCTTATTGAATCAGTTCATCCTTGCACTTTTGTGCCATTATTTATATTATGAGCATCAGTATTAACTAGGAAGTAGTCTGACATGTTATCCCATCGAACTTTATGCTTGGACGAATGGTCTCAGATGATTGAGAGCCTTGATTATTGATACATACATATGAGTGCCACTTTAATTGTAAGCCTAGTTGGTTACTTTTACCCAAAGTTTTTGGGTTGATTATTATTTGGTTTTATCGAAGGCTTAACTATTGACATACACCTTAGTGAACTGGTAAGTATGAGATTATTAGTTTAAAGATCCTTGACTTTCTTTATGTGATCCTTAATGAACTGGTAAGTATTGGATTATTAGTTCAAAAATACTTAATTTTCTTTATGTAACCCTTAATAAACTAATAAGTATGGGATTATCAGCTTTAATTCTTTAGCATTGCTATAAAAAGACTGAATTCTATACATACTCCAACTCCCATCTATACATATACTTGTTCTAGAACTGGTAAGCCTGATTAGCATATTTATGCTAATTCCTTTTTCCTCCAGATTAAGCAGGAGAAAGAGGATAATATCTCTTTGTAATACCCCGCATTTTTGATTGAATTGAAATTGAAAAAAAAAACTATTCCAGTGTATATATTCGAATTATTTGGAAATGAAACTATGTCAGTATATATATTCAAAATGATTGGAAATGAAAAGTTAAAATGAATTCATTGAGATATGAATGTGCGACTTAAATATTAGAAGTGAATTAACGCACAAAAGAATCGAGAGGGTTAAATTTGGGGCAATGGAATTTTTGTAAATAAACTAAACCTAGGTATAAATAGAAAAAAAGGGAAGAAGTCTTCATTTTATCAGCTCACAAAGGGGGCTAGGGTTTGGTAGAGAGAGAGAGTAAGAAGAGAAGAAAGCTAAGCGGATTTCAAGAAGATTCAACTTCTCCATACAATCTAAGGCAAGTTAATAACCTATATGTGTATATTATGTATGTATAATGAAATTTCACATGAACATGTATTTGGATCCCTAAATTAATATGAAATTGATGTTAAAAATGATCATCATCCATGTAGATTCAAATGCAATAACATCATTATAGGGATTGAGATGTAGAACAACCAATTAAATTTTAGAAATCTATGAAATTAAGTCAAGCATCATATTAAAAGCTGTTTTGAACTGTTTTGGTTCTGAAAATTGATATTTTGTCCACGCTACCCGGTAGAAAATCATATTCTGAACAACTTTGTAGTTTTAAGTTTTTCCGAAAACGGATCGAAAAAGTCTCAAATTGGCGTTTTAAAATTCTGCGCAGAAAGTTATCATGAATAGGTCCGAACTGTATATGTTAGTTTCGGGTCTGTTTTAATCAGGCTACGATAGCGTGATCACGTGTCCTTGTAGAAAATCATGTTCCGAACAACTTTGTAGTTTTAAGTTTTCTCGAAAACACGATCGAAAAAGTCTCAAATCGGCGTTTTAAAATTCTGCGCAGAAAGTTGTCGTGAACAGGTCCGAACAGTATATATTAGTTTCGGGTCTGTTTTAATCACGCTACGGTAGCGTGCTCACGTGTCCTTGTATAAAATCACATTCCGAACAACTTTGTAGTTTTAAGTTTTTCCAAAAACGGATCGAAAAAGCCTCAAATCGGCATTTTAAAATTTTGGGCAGAAAGTTGCCGAAAACAGGGGCGAATATTATATATTAGTTTCGGGTCCATTTTATGCAGGCTATGGAAACATGCTCGCTTATTGTTATAGAAAATCAGGTTCCGAACAACTTTGTAGTTTTAAGTTTTCCCAAAAACGGATCGAAAGAGCCTCGAATCTGCATTTTAAATTTTGGGCAACATGTTATTGAAATAAGAGTGATAATATTTTTCATGTTGTTAGTAAGATGATTGTGGTGTTGTGCCTAATATCCTAACTTGATCACATACTTATGGTTATTATGTTGAATTAGTAAATTAATGATGTAAATTATGTTTATTATAAATAATGACTATTGTATAACTCGAGTAAGAGACTTGACACGATTGTATATATATATAAGCGTGAAATTGTTTTACATGTATATTATCAAGTATACACTAGACTAGTCCTCCGGTCGACGTAGGCACATGTTGAATGCGATTTTTTATGATTGATCCGGTTAGGTTTCGCTCGAGTGCCGTGTCGAAGATAAACCACCGGAACCGGACACATGGTTGTAATGCGAGTCGGATAGAAAGACCTTGAAATTCCATGTGATTTAGATCTTAGTACGATTTCCCTTGCCACGTAATATTGGGGAGTATTCGTGTGTAGGCCTAGTGTTACGACTTGTTCCTCCGGGTAATGATAGTGACCCGATATGACTTGTTGAGTGAGATATTATGCTTGTGTCTTAAAATAATATGCCGAATCGATGCATTTGATATTATACATGAAGGAAATATTTTGATATGTTAAATAATAAAATGAGATTAATAATGATTAATCATGATACGATATAAGACTACACGTTACTCGAATTTGAGTTGGGTAGTCACGATATAGGAACATTGGTTGGGTAATTGAACAACTTGATTACTGGAGACGAGTAATGACTAGTGTTCTTTCATTATAAGTACATTTTATAATCTTATAGCTTGTTTTCTTGCTTTGACGTTCGTCTATCTTGCTTCTTGATCCTCTCCAATATATATAATATATGACAGGTCCTCGTCCCGATGGACAATAGACTATGGAGCTTAATGAGATCATATCAATCTTAGGATTCCTGTAGCTGTTGAGTTATTCTATTTTAATTTATGTAGCTTGTTTCCCTTTTCTTGACGGTGGTATCAGAGATTAATATCACGTTGTTTATACTTGGTATTTGAGAGAATTGTTGTATTATTCTTTCCCGTTTTGTGTTGGGCTGCATGTATTGGCATTTTATATTTTCAGTTTGAGATTACTGATGTATTATTGCAGTTAATAGTTATGAGTTGGTTTCACTTGTTATAGTTGTTATTATATGATTTGGTTACACATATGAGAGTGTACATGTTTACTTTACTGCATTTATTTAAATTTTGTTTCTAATGCCAACATATTGACGCTCCTCTTTAATTTAATTGGGCGTTGCGAACCGAATTAGATATAAAAAAAAGGATTGTCACAGTTGGTATCAGAGCATGGTTTTAGAGCCTTTAGGGATCTGAGGGCGTCCGTTACATTTTCCGCGCATCGTTTCCTTAATACGTAGAGCCTTACGATTAGGTATTATATTTGATGACTTGGAATATCTTCACGCTATGATTTTGATGGGCGATTCGAAGCTAGCCTTGTGTATAGGGAGGGTTCCTTGTTTAGATTTCATTCCTGAGACGTCCCATGCATGAGGTGAATCTTCAATCGACCACAGGATAGTACGCGCGAGATCTGTGTGTGAGTATTTATTATAATTATGACTAGTGCACCACTTGAATATTTTTTTTAGGATACGTGTTCACTTACTATCTTTTAAGATGGTGATTTGATGATACGTGGACTCTGGGAGGGCAAAGGGTCCAAGAATTTTAAGAGATCGCAATTCATGTGCAACTATCGTAGTTTCATCGCACACCAATAGGCGAGAAAATCGATGTTGAACTCAATGATTGAGTTGACTTTTGGTTCTTTAGGGGGAGGAAACACCCGTATATTTGCCGTGCATTATCAACTTTGAATATCTTCGCTCTTATGGCTGTAAAGAAGTTGGTATAAGTTATAGCCCACCCTGTAGTACCACTGAGTTGTTGGTACCACTTGCGAGTGTAGTTATCTGAAGTTGTTTTCAATGTAGAAGGGTAGAGCTTTAGATATGTCACACCTCAAAATGATGTGGTCCAGTTGTTGTTGTGACATTTTCCTGAGAAGAAATTATTGCGCTCCACCCGTAATGGATAGACTGTTGAGGCATTCGATGACGTATTAATAAGTGAATGGTTAACGAAGTAAGTCTTGTGATAATAAGAGTATATTATTACTCATAAACATGTAAAGGAAGGGTTGTGATTTGAGAGAGGACTACTCCAAATCGGTGTATGTCCCACACCATCAAAGGATAACCTGAGGGGTCCGATTTTGGTGTACGTAAGAGTGTTATCATACTTGTGAAAAGCACGAACTAGATTCATCCATTTGATGATGTTCAATGGGAGATTCATGAGTATGAATCTGGAATGGATAAGTGATTATCCTTGAAATATTGGGTTGGTATCAGGGAAGTTTGGTAGCCGTGTAAACCTACACGTTGTCCACACAAGCGATAGATGTCGCATTGGGGTGGCATAGTGGTTTTTAGTGTTCTGATCGTATAAAATCCATAATGGAATCAACTTAAGGACGATTAGGTGTGTGTTCGGTCATGCACAAGATATATTAGTGGGTTGGGTACTCACTTATTCGGAGTGGAATGTTTCGGCAAGTTATCCCGAACAAGTTCGTGAGAATGTATCAGTAATGTTACGATATCTTGGCCATGGACACTGGGATGAGGAAGTCCGTATCGCAAGGTCATACGAGGATTGACATTGGAGAAGTCCAGAATTTTTGTTTAGTTAGTTTTCTTTCCGTATTTGGCAATGAATGGAGTTTAGTGTTCTGCTTAAATCCCTAGATTATAATTGGTGTTCGATAAGATGTGGTTATCTTGCTTTGTATCACCGGTATATTTGTTAAAAGCGGTCGAGAGAGGAACGTGAATATGGGTGTGCTAAGGGATAGACTTGAGCTGGAGTTACCAGTTGTGAAGCCTACGATGAGTAGTGAATCTATAAGGAATGAGTTGTCAAGTGATAACATCATGAGGGAGTATTCAATAGTCGTTACATTTTATGCCAGTGTGATCGCTTGAGTTGGTGATATATCCATGAGTTAGGTTTTATGTTATCACCCAGTGATTGGGGGTACTAATTTGTTGCACCTTGATAATGGTGGTGCTTGATTTTGAATCCATCAGATATGGGAATGTGGCTATGTTGTATCCCTATTTATGTATTAATGTGAATTAGAGCACGAGTGAGTAGTTAGTGGCATGATGTTTACTTAGATCGTGTGTGATTAAAGACGCGTTCCGAAATCAAGTGTAAGATGTTCGATATTGGTGATGTCTAGACTAGTGAATAGTCATAGAATGGTCTTGATGGTATTTTGATAATGGTAGAGTCGTGTGTAGATCGATCAGTTTTCGGTTGACTGATGATAGTGCTACCAACTGAGTGTCATCATTAATGGCAAAATTTGAGACATTTTTGGATTCCAAATGTCGGACCATTAATTGAAATGGTTGTCATAACCTCCACTGTAGGGGGACAACAAGAGAGTGTTTCGACCGTTGTTGAGAAGTTTTGTAAGGAGGGTGTGTACTCTTGAGAAAACACCCGCGAATGGGTTCGTAAGATATTTAATTTTTACTTCAGTTATGTGTGGATTACTGAGTGTTAGTTGGGGTCACGGTATGTAAACGTACCCGCTACCTTATATTTATGACCTTTGACATGTTGGATAGCACACCGTTCTTCATAAAGATCAGGTAGCGTTGGTGTGCTGGAAGATGAGTATTTGGATGGTGAGTGTGCCAAATCCTATATTTTGAATTGGAAGGATAAGTGGGAATTTTTGGTCTTACCTCGTTGCTTGGAAAATGTACAAGCCTTATTCGTGGTTTGAAGAACCAATTTCATTTCATGTACAGTGAGAAAATTTTAATATACTCACAGTCTAAGGAAAATCCTGTCGGATAGGTTGAATTCCTATACGTGTTTTTAACAAAAGAGCGGTATGTAGAATCTAGCGAGGGTCTATAACATTGGGTTAAAGCTACCAAACCGTGAGAATTGGGGGTGTGCAAGGGGGGATATTGCATCTTGGGTTAGTTCGAAACCTTTGTGTGAGGGATCGTTAACCGCCGAGAATGCAACTTTGTCGGTTTTGTCTTGTTCGAGAGAGTATGAACCTTGTTGATATTATTTACCTAAGTGTAGACTTGAAAAGATGGAACAATATTCGCACGTGCATAGAAGTTGTATGCTTATGCACATGTGCAACCTTAGTGGATCCTAAGGGTTGACATATCGGTTAACTCACCATCAATATAAGTGCAAGGCAAGTGTTATTGACCACTCAAAGTAAAGTTGGCTTTTGAGCTTTCAGTACCATTTGTTAGTCGATTCTGAGTTGAGTATCGAGGCATGATTGATGAATAGTGACATCTTTATTGAATAGGGGAAGTTGGATTAATTGTTGTGTGATGAACCGTTGAGTTCAAAGATAAGTGATTTTTGGAGTTAGATGATTCTTGTATCACTGGTGGTCTTGAGTTGACAAATTCCTTATCTCGATAAGCTGACAGTAGTGTATCAGAGGGGCTCCTTGTTTGGATTTTGCTTGCGAGACACTCCACGCATGAAACTTAGCGAGTCAGGACTTGGGGGTATTGATTTATGGATCATCTTAGTAGTTTAGTTATGTTAGACTTCGTGGTGGGAGTTCGGTTATACAGTTAGAAATGGGAAAGTATCTCCATGGATTTCATTATTGGGTTGCCAAGATCGCAGCACGATCATGATTCTATTTTGGTCATTGTCGACATACTAACAAAGGTGGCTCATTTACTTTCAGTGAGGACGGATTATACGGCAGCATTGTACGCCACAGTTTTTATTAACTAGATTGTGAAGTTTCATGGGGTACCGTGTGATATCGTGTCCGACCGTGGCAGTGTCTTCATCTCTCACTTTTGGGGCGATCTTCAGGAGGCGATGGGAGTTCAGTTGATTTTGAGTTCTGCGTTCCACCCTCAGTTTGATGGTCAGACGGAGCGGGTAAACAAAATTTTGGAGGACATGTTACAAGTTTGTGTGTTGGACTTCAAAGGTGGTTGGGTTACACATTTTCCACTGGGGAGTTCGCATACAATAATAATTATCAGCAAATTATTGGCATTGAACCATACGAGGCTTTTTACGGTAGGCCTTGTCGATCCCCTACATATTGGTTGGAGTTCGGAGAGCACCGGATGTTGGGTCCGAATATGGTTAGGGAGACCTCGGAGAAGGTTGACTTGATTCGTGCATGGATGAAGACCGCGCAAGATCGTCAAAAGACTTATGTTAACATAAGGCAGAGGAAGTTAGAGTTCGCTATTGGGGACCAAGTGCTATTAAGGGTCTCACCCATGAGAGGCGTTGTTCATTTTGGTGCCAAAAGTAAGCTTTCAACGCGATGCGTGGGTTCGTTTACAGTGTTGGGTAGTGTGGGATCGGTTGCCTACCCTTTAGCCCTACCCTACCAGCTCCAGTGGGTACACAATATTTTTTTTATGTATCCATGTTGAGGAAGTTCTTATGTCCCGAGGACTCACACTTACACATATAGTTAGATAGGGTTGAGCTGCAGTCCAATGGGAGCTATGAGGAAAGGCCGGTCAGGATCTGAGATCGTCGTGAGCAGCAGTTGAGGTCAAAAGTTATTCCTTTTGTTCGTGTTATGTGGAGTACTAATCATGATGAGTCTGAGGCCACTTGGGAGAGAGAGGATGACTTTCGAATTAGTCACCCATGTCACTTCATGGAAGGTACAGGCGAAACTACCTTACTTGACTTGACTTGATTTGTTTTAATTTGGATTTTGGGGACGAAATCCCATTCGTAGAGGGGGAGAATGTAATACCCCGCATTTTTTATTGAATTGAAATTGAAAAAAAAACTATTCCAGTGTATATATTCGAATTTTTTGGAAATAAAACTATGTCAGTATATATATATTCAAAATGATTGGAAATGAAAAGTTAAAAAGAATTCATTGAGATACGAATGTGCGACTTAAATATTAGAAGCGAATTAAAGAGTAAGAGAATCAAGAGGGTTAATTTGGGGCAATGACATTTTTGTAAATAAACTAACCCTAGGTATAAATAGAAAAGAAGAGAAAAAGTCTTCATTTTATCATTTCATAAAGGGGGCTAGGGTTTGGTAGAGAGAGAGAGTAAGAAGAGAAGAAAGCTAAGAGGATTTCAAGAAGATTCAACTTCTCCATACAATCCAAGGCAAGTTAATAACCTATATGTGTATATTATGTATGTATAATGAAATTTCACATGAACATGTATTTGGATCCCTAAATTAATATGAAATTGATGTTAAAAATGATATGCAATGTATTAGGATCATCATCCATGTAGATTCAAATGCAATAACATCATTATAGGATTGAGATGTAGAACAACCTCTTGAATTTTAGAAATCTATGAAATTAAGTAAATCATCATATTAAAAACTATTTTGGGAGGTTTTGGTTCTGAAAATGGATGTTTCGTCCGCGAAGCCCGGTAGAAAATCATATTCTGAACAACTTTGTAGTTTTAAGTTTTTCCGAAAACGGATCGTAAAAGTCTCAAATTGGCGTTTTAAAATTCTGCGCAGAAAGTTGTCGTGAATAGGTCCGAACTGTATATGTTAGTTTCGGGTCTGTTTTAATCAGGCCACGGTAGCGTGCTAGCGTGTCCTTGTAAAAAATCACGTTACGAACAGCTTTGTAATTTTAAGTTTTTTCCAAAACAGGATCGGAAAAGTCTCAAATCGGCGTTTTAAAATTCTGCACAGAAAGTTGTCGTGAACAGGTCCGAACAGTATATGTTAGTTTTGGGTCTGTTTTAATCACGCTACGATAGCGTGCCCGCTTGTCCTTGTAGAAAATCACATTCCGAACAACTTTGTAGTTTTAAGTTTTTCCAAAAACGGATCGAAAAAGCCTCAAATCGGGGTTTTAAATTCTGAGCAGAAAGTTGCCGAAAATAGGGGCGAATATTATATATTAGTTTCGGGTCTGTTTTATGCAGGCTATGGAAACATGCCCACGTGTCTTTATAGAAAATCACGTTCCGAACAACTTTGTAGTTTTAAGTTTTTCAAAAAACGGATCGGAAGAGCCTCGAATCTGCATTTTAAATTCTGGGCAGCATGTTATTGAAATAAGAGTGATAATATTTTTCATGTTGTTAGTAAGATAATTGTGGTGTTGTGCCTAATATCCTAACTTGATCACATACTTATGGTTATTAGGGATATATAACCTTGAAATGATTTGATGTTGAATTAGTAAATTAATGATGTAAATTATGTTATATTATAAATAATGACTATTGTATAACTCGAGTAAGAGACTTGACACGATTGTATATATACATAAGAGTGAAATTGTTTTACATGTATATTGTCGAGTATACACTAGAATAGTCCTCCGATCGACGTAGGCACATGTTGAATGCGATTTTTTGTGATTGATCCGGTTAGGTTCCGCTCGAGTGCCGTGTCGGATATAAACCACCGGAACTGGACACATGGTTGTAATGTGGGTCGGATAGAAAGACCTTGAAACGCCATGTGATTTAGGACTTAGTACGATTTCCCTTGCCACGTAATATTGGGGAGTATTCGTGTGTAGGCCTATTGTTACGACTTGTTCCCCCCGGGTAATGATAGTGACCCGATATGACTTGTTGTGTTAGATTTTATGCTTGTGTCTTAAAATAATATCCCGAATCGATGCATTTGATATTATACTTGAAGGAAATATTTTGATACGTTAAATACTGAAATGAGATTAATAATGATTAATCATGATACGATATGAGACTACACGTTACTCGAGTTTGGGTTGGGTAATCACGTTATAGGAACATTGGTTGGGTAATTGAACAACTTAATTACTGGAGACGAGTAATGACTAGTGTGCTTTCATTATAAGTACATCTTATAATCTTATAGCTTGTTTTCTTGCTTTGACGTTCATCTACCTTGCTTCTTTCTCCTCTCCTATATATATATATAATATATGACAGGTCGTCGTCCCGATGGACAATAGACTATGGAGCTTGATGAGATCATATCAATCTTAGGATTCCTGTAGCTGTGGAGTTATTCTATTTTAATTTATGTCGCTTGTTTCCCTTTTCTTGAGGGTGGTATCAGAGATTTATATCACATTGTTTATACTTTGTATTTGAGAGAATTGTTGTATTATTCTTTCCCGTTTTGTGTTGGGCCACATGTATTGGCATTTTATATTTTCAGTTTGAGATTACTGATGGATTATTGCAGTTAATAGTTATGAGTTGGTTTCACTTGTTATAGTTGTTGTTATTATATGATTTGGTTACACATATGAGAGTGTATATGTTTACGTTACTGCATTTATTTAAATTTTGTTTATAATGCCAACATATTGACGCTCCGCTTTAATTTAATTGGGCGCAGCTAACTGAATTAGATATAAAAAGCAGGGTCGTCACACTCTTCCCTTTGAGAGACATATTTCGGTCATCTGTGTGCGTATGAGATCGTGTAGGCAGAGAATGAGCCATATGGCAGAAAGGAGTGGCGCTTTTCAATTTTCTACTTTATAGTTCATGTTAAAAAAATGTAATTCACCCCTGTGGTGGTACTACCCTACATATACTATTTTAATAATGAATAAAGTTAAGTTATTCCACCTTAACTTTAATTCATTTATTTATAAATACTTTCTTGTTCATTCATACCAAAAAGAAGGGTGTGACAAAGGCCGACCTCCATGGCTCTTGCGGCCACCCCTGGCCCCAAGCCAGCAGATTCATGTGGCAATCATTCTCTTAATCCATGGACGAAATCATTTACAATCCTTTTGGAAGAAAACATCTCAACATCTTTAGATTCATTTTTTAATCTCCTTAAATGTCCTTCAATCCCAAATTCTCCTTTGCAACCGCCGTCTATGTTTAAAGTCGAGCCTACCATCTTCTTCACGCGTGAGGAATTATCTTGCCTAGCTTTCCCATTAAAGCCTTCTCTCATTGGGAAATTTTATTGTCGTCGATCAACAATTGAGGAAATTTGAATACTCTTTCACACCTTCGGGCTGAAATCATAGGTAAGTGTAAGTCTTATACATATCTAACTTAATTATGAATATGATTATAACCATTTGTGGCTAAAAGAGGTATGGTACGTGGGTCACTATCTTATGAGAGTGTTCCTATGGATACCTACTTTTTGTTTGGTCATTGAATCTTCTAGTGTAGCCATTTGGGTGATTTTGTCTTTTCTCCCCTTATATGTTTTTCTCGAAATCCTCCACGTTTCTACTGGTAATAGTCTCGGTAAATTGTTGAAGAAGAATGCTTTGATTACATTGTTTACTCATCCCAGCATAACAAAGGTTGTGTAGATATTGACCTTACTAAAGTTTTTTTGAATTGGATTTGGATGGGTTGTAGTGGCTCTAGATTTTGGCAAATAGTTGAGTATGAGAAAATTTCCAATTACTGCACATATAGTTATAAGCTTGGTCATTCTGTGGAGGAATGTAAATTATTTCTAATTAAACGAAGACTAGACAATGATGATGGAAAATAACCCATAACCCAAAATACTGAAGATGATGGCAAAAAAGAAAGAAATAATAATTTGGTATTTAATTTAAATCCAAATTTCAAAGGTATTGATCTTACTATTCCGATTAACCCCACTACAAGGGAAACCCACAATTTGGGATCACCTTATAATGGGGACAAAATAATAGATGATATGTAGAATTATAATAACAAGTGTAAAGAATATAGCTATAAGAACTTAAAGCTACCTTTTAATTGTAAGAACAATGATGGTGTCCTCAAGCCTAGCACATATCAAAAGGAAAATAGAGAGAAATTAGTAGTGGTATCAGCTAAGAAACTTAAAGATTTAGATAAAAATTATGAAAGTGCTTCAATTTTGGAACAACAACCTTTAGAAACGGATGGTGATTTAGAAATTTTTGAAGTTTCAAACGCGTCTCCAAGGAGAGATGAGAAAAACAACATAGAGTTGGTTGTGGAGGAAGTTGATGTTGAATAAGGGAGTATTTATATTAATGAAGTAAATGAAAAACATGTTTTGGAGAACATCCCTTTAGGTGTTTGTGAAAGTGCTTCAAAAGGAAAAAAAACTCATCTTTTATGGATGGAGAAGTTGTCACTCCAATTATAGTCAAAGATAACTTGATTGAAGAAGAAATTTCAAATTCAATATAGAATGGTGTTATAGAAAAAAAATGATTTTCCTTTTTCATCTCTTATCATATAGGATAAAGTCTCTTTAAAATATAATCTTAGGGTTCCTTCTAGTAGATCTAAGACTCAAAGATTTACATAGTCTAGTCAGTTTTTTATTTCATGTAAGCGCCTAGGGAAAACCCTTTTTATCCTCTTGCTCTTAATAAATTTTAGTTTTAAAACAATTATTAAAATTATATTGGTTAGTTGTAGCATCCTTAGGTTTTTTCTCGAGTGGGTTTTCTTTATTAATTACAATGCCGTGATGTCAATTTCGTATTTACTTTCACATATATAAAAAACCATGCCACTACCTCAGATCAATAATCTTTTAGGTTCTGAAAAGATTAAATCTTACATAATTTCAATTTGATTAATCAAAATTGTCTTTATCTCACATAGTCATAAATCGATATATCATTTGATCTAATTATATGTAGGTGTAGAGTATAATTCAAGTTTTTTTTTCAATTAAACTCAAAGAATACTAAATTTTTGTTTGATTGATAAAGTAATAATTTTCATAAACCAAAATTTATTTTCCCCAACTAAATGTCGAGTGTTTGACAATCTGCCCTAGTGAGTTATGATTTTCTTTTAATTTATCAATCTGATTATTATTAATTCAAATAGATTTAAGATTTATTTTGATTCTATCAATTGAACCTGAATTTAGAACTTTGTTTGAGGTTTTTCATAGTTGATCAACAACTTGAATTCGAGCCTAATGAATTTTCACAAGCATTTACTAATTTGGAAATAAGATTTGCACATGTCACTTGGACACCCCTCTCTAACATTAACATACTAGACTCACACATTTTTAATAATTATCTTCCTTCTCCTCATGTAAGAAGTCACACGTGATGCAAAAAATCATATCGATGTTTCAACAACCTAATCCAAATGGCATATTATACCTATTAGTTTTGTAAGTACAATTAAGCATCAATGCGGAATGAAAACACGTCTAAAATAAGATTCAATTTGGATCCACCCAATCAGTCACCGGGTCATCCTTGTACCATTGAACATAATGATTTTCTCTATGAAGAACTTCATTCATAATTGCATAGATCTCATGCCCAAGTCTCATATGAGACTTTTTCTTATACATGGTTATCTCATTGACATATTCTAACCGTTGGAACATTTTGAGGTAGTAAGTACCTCCTTTATATTTTTGCCAATAAGATTCATGTCATGTAGAATCTTCATCTCATTGTTTCTCAACTTACCCACTCATGATCTCCCAACTAGTTTCTTTGCAAATTCATAGTTATGTTTACCATTAATGACATTAATGTGCCTCCTATCTCTAACAAAACAAATCATTTAAAATAAAAGGGTAAATACACTTCCTATTTGATTGTCTCACTTTTTAGCAAGGTTTTCATGAACTTTCTTCTTTAATACGGTGATTGTTGATGTAAAAAACTAGATCACTCTAATTTCTCAATCACAGATAAATAAATAAGACAAAGATTTTTAAAGTGGTTCGGCTAGGAATAAAGCCTACGTCCACTGTTATGTTATTGCTGAGTGTTTGTGGAATTCTTGATTACAAGTTCTCTCAAGAAATTCCGGTCCCCTTGAATGGGATTGATACAAGGTATTTATAGCCTCAAGGCTGTACATGAAAGGTCCAATATATTAAATGATATACATATGAATGGGTAATACATTTAATGCAGCATGTGCGTCAAGAATCTAATGAATAGTTGAACAGTTGTCCGTCTGATAATTGATGACACGGCCGAGGTGCAGTTCGGACCGCCTTAGTTGTTCGTTAATAAAGAGTTCCTCGGAGTGCTTAGAGTATCTCGGGATGATAGAGTTCCTCGGATGGAGTTCCTCGGGATGATAGAGTTCATCGGTGTATTCTCGCTGCTCGGAAAGAAGCATGGTTGGTCGGGAAATGATCTTCCTCGCTGTTATTGTGCCACGTAGATTGACGCGTGTCTTCATACTATTCGTCCACATCAGCATATTAATTTTGGTATCAACAGAAGCCCCCAATGTTTCATATTTCGAACTTTGAGGAGTATGGGACATTCTTTCTCGGTATATGGTAATATTAAATGACCTTCCTGGGTTTCAGGAACATTGTATTCAAATTTCCTTCTCATTTCGCAGTTTCCGCCTTTTTTATAAGCGCTTCGATCTTCGTGCAACTTTTGTCTTTTTAGCCGCCGGAAGTTCAGTAGTTTCTTTTTAGTAATCATTTCTTTTCGCCGCTTCCCAATGCAAAGTATTTAAACTCCTTTGGTAACCATACCGTCGTCTACACTTTCCAATTTTCTGCATTCAAGTTTTCTATTCTCTTCCTCTCTCTTGTGCGTTCATCATTGTTTCCGTTCGTTGTCAACATATCTTCTTTCTTTCTGTAAGATCTTCTTCCTTTCTTCTGCATCTCTTTTATTCAATATGGTTTATATTGTTGAATCTGCTGAGAAATTTCGTTCTGACTTTTCCATTCATTCTTGGGTAACTCTAGAGGTTCTTTCTGAGCCTTTAGATTACTTTCGATTGGCTGAGGGACATTGGTTCCCCAGTCTTTTTGTTGCTGAATGCGGTTTTTCTTTTCCACCAAACCCATTATGTCTTGAGTTTTGTCAATATTTTGATCTTGTTCCTGCAAAAATAGCCCCCAATTCATGGAGAATAATTAACGGGGTGCACAAGTTAAATCTAACTCATGGGACTCGTATAGGGATCCCAGAAATCATGTATTGCTATAAGTGGGCCACTTTAGATAATGTTTATTATTTAAAAACTAGGTTTTTAAATAGAGCCCTTGTAGTTAACCTTCCTGATTCAAATAGAGATTATTTTGAGCATGGGTTGGTCATAAAAAATTGGCAACACGCGCCTTTATCTGGGAATGAAGTATACAATGGTCCCAGATGCCCCCCATACGGCAATGGGATAGGTTTATTTTTCATTTTATTTTACTTATGAAATTGCGTTTTCATCATGTTTGACAAAATGTATGACTGAGATTTATGTATTTATTTGCAGTTGATAGTAAAAGAAAAACTCCAAAAGAGTCGGAAGTGAATATCAAGCATTTAAAACTTATCTGGAATTTGCATAAGACAATTGCAGACGAGCATATTAGGTCTGCATCATATTTGCTGCAGTATAAGAGCTACACAACCTCTTATACTGCTCGCCCTGTTGAACCAGCCTCAACACCAGAAAGTTCATCTTCAGATTCTCATATCCCCCTATCTCAGAGAATGGGCAAGAAAAGAGCTCCTCCTGCTCTATTTGGTGAAATTTCTTCTGCTGTTGGAGCACAGAAAGGCAAAATTGATGTCCCAGAAGGGACTAAAAAAGTAGATGCCAGTTCCTCCAAAGTTGCCGAGAAGCCCCCAGTGGCCCCGAGCAAGAAAAGTGCTAGTGCTGATGTAATTACAATCTCTCCGACCAAGACTTCTTCCTTGGTTGACGCTGCTGACCCTCCTTTGAAGAGATTGAGGAAATCATCCTCGGTTAATCTTGCTGGAACTGCATCTTCTCTACCCGCTGGTGGTAGTAGTGTCTCAAAAATCATTCTTCCGAGTTCTTCAACGAGCTCAGTTATACCCGAGGTTCTCGGGGTTGATGAAAAGATTCCTAGGGATACACTGACATCCCTAGCTGCTCGCCATCTTTCTTCAGTAAATTTCTCATACCTTTGGTCTTTCTTTCTTTTTCTTGAATTCTTGCATTTGTATTGACTTTATTGTTTTTCTCATCTTTCAGTTGGTGAACTGCTTCAATACCATCGTGAAGAAAGATCAAGCTATTAAAGCTTCCAGTTCCTCGTCCGATGTTGACGATGCCCTCTTGGGTTTAGCCCAATCTGTGAAAGAATCTCGCCAGCAGTACGTCGAGGAGAAAACTGCCTGGGAGAAAAAGTTGGCTGCAGCTGAGGCTGATAAGATGAAGATGGCTGAAACCTCCAAGAATTTGGAGGAGAAGGTGAAAAGCTTAGAGGTCAATCAGCAAAAGTGCGATGACCAACTGAAGAAGGCAGAAAAAGAACTGTCTATCCTGCGAGACATCAAAATCCAGAAAGAACAATTGGATGTCAAACTCTCCTCGGAGAAGTTGAAAAGAAAAGCTGTAGTCAAGAAACATTTCAGTGCTGGTTGGGAGAAAGGATGGGATAAAGGGATTGCTGCTATGACATCCCAAGTCCAATATGGGGAGTTGAAATACTTCCATGACGGTTGGGTAGCTGCTCTACAAGAGCTAAAAATCCAAGACGATTCCGAGCTATTCCAACGGCATCTCCCTGGTCCTCCTCCACCAATTGTGGAAGAAGAAGAAGATGAACCTGCTTCAGATGAGTCTTCCATGGATGTGGATGTCCCAATCTCTGCTTCTCAACCCTCTGTCATCGAGGATATTTCTTCTATGCCTCCTCCTGCCGAGAAGATTTCTGCCAATCAAGCTGTTGTTATCACCGAGCAACCGAGCTCCTCGTCCCAGCCTCCCGAGAAAGTCTTGGGAGACAAGGAAAAGGTGTGAAGTTGTTCGGTATCATTTCTATCTTTCATCATTTGTAATCGAACAATGTAACCATTTTATGATCTAATAAAATACTTCTTTACTCATCGCTGTTATTGATGATTCTTTGTTGATTGTTGTCTTTTTCTTGTCTTTAGTTTGTTGCTAGAATGGAATTAATCTCTTCTCATGATACCGAGCTGATGCAGCAATGTCACCGATACTATTGGGCTGGTCATACAGACCTTAGTTCTTCTGAAATTGCTGACATTCTTGGTCATGATGCTTCAGAACAGGCGACTGAGGCTTATCGGTACTTGAAAGATTTACTCGACCGAGCTGTAGCTAACAATGTCGCTTATTATGACTTGATTGAAGAGCTGCATTGTTCCTTAGAGGATCTCCAAGGTCAGCACAATGAATCGATGGCTTCATTACACAAGGAATATGAAAATAGATATCAACAACTTTCCTCTGATACAGGTCATAAAAAGATCATTGCTGCATATGACATTAGGGAAAGGACCCTAAAAGGTGAAGTTGAAGCCTGCCGACAAATTGCCGAGATCCTGGAACAAGAAAATAATAGTCTGCAGAAAAGATTGGCTCAATATGAATCCGCTGCCTCCTCTTCTACTGCATTAGTACCAGTTACTGATGAAGGTTTTTCGTTTCTAGAGGTTGAAAACGCCAAACTAAGGCAAGAGTTGGACGACTTGAAAAAGTCTATTATTCCTGTGACTGCTCGGGGACGAGGAAGGAGTTCTCGGGGACGAGGAAGAATCGTCGAGGAGCAAAATTCTCCAGTTGCTTCTCGGAGCCGATCAAGAGTTCTTAGCCGCAGTGTTGAAGAATCTCGCACCCAATCTACTCTGGAAACTCAAGCATTCCAACTGAATGTTAAGGATCGTGCTCTGTCTGATTTGTCTAAGAAAAACTTATCTTTAGAGGATCAACTGGCTGCGATGAAGTCTGCTCTGAATAATAAAGATGCTCTTATCAAGAACTTTCTCGAGCAAGTAGATAGATTAACTTTCCAATTCCATAAACAGCCTCGGGAGTTCTGGAATGCAGGCTATAATGAAGCTCTTTATCATTTGGATGATCGCATTGAAAATGCTAACAACGAAGGTTATAAGCAGGGATGGTTGAACGCCCTGGGTGTATTAAAATTGGACCGAGGTCATTATTTATGGGATTATCATGCTCCTGGATTGCTAGACTTGCCTGTTCCTCCTTATAAATTGGATATGGCATGGATTCCTGCTCGTTCCATTCCTCGGAGTTTGATCTCTAAATATCTTGGTGATTATAACCTTCATTCTCAAGTTGAAGTATCTCGTCCTGAGCATCTGTTGGACACTCCTACAATAATGAATGTCAGAATGCTGAAGGACATGAACTTTATTAATTCTCCTCTTTGTCTAGAGGATCCTCCTGCTGGCGAGGAACCTGTCTCAAAAGATAAAGGAAAGAAACCAATAGAGTAGGAATCTTTAATGTAATAGTTAGCACATACATGTAACATGTAATACATTTTTATCTTAATGAAAGAATTTCATTTTCTGTTTTGCCAATAGCTATTTTTCTGTTTGCAAATTATATGGTTCATCAACCAACTTAGAATTTATAATAAGCATAAATTGTTCAAAATTGTTTCCAACCAACCAAGGTGGATAAATAATGTTTGTCGACCAACCACAGTTGATGGGTTTCTATCCCCGACCAGCCATACTTGGTTCAATTTCAAATATAAACATGTGTCCGACCAACTAAGGTCAATACTTTTGTCCTCATCGACCAACTACAGTTGGTGGGTTTTTATCCCCGACCAACCATACTTGGTACAGTTTGGAATATTTTGTTCTTTAAAGAACTTTTTGTAATAATGTTACCTCCCGACCAACATAAGCTGTAATGCGAGAGTATATAAAGTTTTACCAACCGTAGTTGATCATGCTGATGTACACCTCCTAATCAAAGGAGTAGTAGGGTTCTTTCGAACTTTTTGGCTCCTTGGAGCATGTCCTCCTAACCAAAGGAGGTTGGCTACTTGTAGCACTTTTGCTCCGTAGAGCTTGGCTCCGTAGAGCATGTCCTCCTAACCAAAGGAGGTCGGCTACTTATAGCACTTTTGCTCCGTAGAGCTTGGCTCCGTAGAGCATGTCCTCCTAACCAAAGGAGGTTGGCTACTTATAGCACTTTTGCTCCGTAGAGCTTGGCTCCGTAGAGCATGTCCTCCTAACCAAAGGAGGTTGGCTACTTATAGCACTTTTTCTCCGTAGAGCTTGGCTCCGTAGAGCATGTCCTCCTAACCAAAGGAGGTTGGCTACTTATAGCACTTTTGCTCCGTAGAGCATGGCTCCGTAGAGCAGTCTTCTTGGCTCCGTAGAGCATGGCTCCGTAGAGCAGTCTTCTTCTTGTTTCAAGCAGTGTAGTGTTCAACACTAGTATTCCCCGAAAAATTTTCAACAGAAAGAAAATGGTGAACCATCCTCATTTTATTCAGCGTTTTATTCATAATGAAGGAAATACTTTACATTTTACATCACTGATAATACTTGCGCAGGTGTTCAGCATTCCATGCATTCTTAAATTCCTCTCCTTCTAGAGTTGCTATTCTGTAAGTTCCAGGTCGAACAATCTCTGTAACTCGGTAAGGTCCATGCCAGTTTGCTTCCAGTTTATTCTGTTTCTGAACGACTTTCTTCAGCACATAATCACCCTCCTTCAAATCGCATTTCTTCACCCTTTTGTTGTAGAACAGAGCTGTTCGTTGTTGATAAGCAGCATTCCTAATGGCTGCCTCTTCTCTTACTTCTTCGAGCATACCCAAATCCATTCTTCTCATCAAGTCACTGATCGGAGAGTTGAAATTTAGCACTCTATGCGTTGGGAGACCCAACTCGGCCGGTATCACAGCCTCACTTCCAAATGCTAGCATATATGGTGATTCTCCAGTTGCTGCTCGGGGAGTTGTTCGGTAGGCCCATAATACTGATTGGAGCTCATTAATCCAATTTGCTTTAGCTTCACTTAGCCTCTTTTTCAACCCGTTTAGTAATGTTCTGTTCGTCACCTCAGTCTGTCCATTGCTTTGGGGATGGCCTGGTGCTGAATGAAACTTCAAAACGTTCGACTGATGACAATAGGCAGCAAATTCTTCATTATCAAATTGTGTTCCATGATCTGTGATGAAAGCATGAGGGAGACCATATCGACAAATGATATTCTTCCATACAAACTGGTATACCTTCTCGTACGTCATATTGATAAGAGGCTCAGCTTCCACCCACTTAGTAAAATAGTCCACTCCAACTACGAGATACTTGAATCTTCCTCGGGTGGTCGGCAGAGGTCCAACCAGATCAATTCCCCACATGGCAAATGGCCAAGGGGAAGTTATTGGTGTTAGCAATGCTTGTGGAGTTCGTCGAATGGAAAAAAAACGTTGGCACTTGTCACATTTCTTGGCATAGGCTATACAATCAGCCCTCATTGTCGGCCAGTAATATCCCTGTGTCATCACTCTTTGTAAAAGTGTTCGACCTGCTACATGAGCTCCACAAGATCCTTCATGGATTTCTTCAATCAATTCTTTCACCTCGGTGGGATGTACACATCTCTGCAAACCTGCCATAATTCCTCGTCTATACAAAATACCATTAGTTAATACATACCGAGCAGCTTTATACTTCAGTTTCTTGGCAGCGAGTTTGTCCTCCGGCAATCCACCCTCTTCAACATATTTCCTGATTGGATCCATCCAAGATGGTCCTAAATCATGGGTAATCACATTCATTGTCAGATCTTCATCTATGCTCCGACCTTCTAATACTTCAATCGGTATAGTTCTTCGCATCTCGGTACGAGTAGCTGATGCTAGTCGGGCCAGTGCGTCTGCTTGTACATTCTCCATCCTTGGTATTCTCACCAATTAAATGGCATCAAATTCTGTCAACAATTTCATCACCTTTGCATGATATTTGATCATTAAATCTCCTTTAACCGCATATATTCCCATCATCTGATTCACAATTAATTGAGAATCACTGAATACCATCACTTGTTGTGCTTCCATAGTCTTTGCTAGACTAAGACCTGCTATCATGGCCTCATACTCCGCTTCATTATTAGAGGCTTTGAATTGGAATCGCAAAGCATATTCCATATCAATCTCGTCTGGAGTGATCAAAACAATTCCTGCTCCACAACCAGCTGTGCAGGATGATCCGTCTACATATAATCTCCATGTAGGTATTTCGTCTTCAAATTTCTTATCTGTCAGAGTTCCTCGATAAAATATCTGTTGTTTTCTTCCATCATCCCCCGGTATCTTTCGCTCCTCGTCAGTCATCTGTTCGTACCCTTTTACCAACCTTGGTTGGTCTGAGTTTGAATATAATGATTTCTCTACATCCACAAGTCCTTTTACCAACCTTGGTTGGTTTGGACCTGTTTCTGCTGATCCTGTATCGTCCACAGGTAGGTCAGCAAATGTTTCTGTTGATCCTGTATCGTCCACAGGTAGATCAGCAGGCACCTTTTGCTCCTCGGGGGTATCAGGGTATGTGAACTCTGCTATAAAATCTGCTACATCTTGCCCCTTCAATGATGATCTGGGCTCATACACAATATCATATTCACCAAGTTCTACTGCCCAGTACATCAGTCTCCCCGATTTTTCTGGCTTATGGAGGGCTTGTCTCAATGGCATATCAGTATAAACGATGATGGTATGGGCTTGGAAATATGGCCTCATTCTTCTACTTGCTTCAATTAGTGCCAATGCCAATTTTTCTAGCTTTGGGTACCTGATTTCTGCACCTCGGAAAGCCTTACTTGTGTAATAAATTGGCTTCTGGACTCCATTCTCCAATCTGATCAACGCTGAACTGACTGCATTCTCTGATACTGCCAAATACAAATACAATTTTTCTCTTGTTATTGGTCTGGACAACAGTGGAGGTGCTCCCAAGTATTTCTTCAAGTCTTGAAAAGCTTTTTCACATTCCTCATTCCACTCAAAGGTTTTTCGAAGTGTTTTGAAGAATGGTATGCATTTATCAGTTGCTCGAGATACAAATCTGTTGAGCGCTGCACCTCGTCCGGTAAGACTCTGCACTTCTTTCTTCGTCGTCGGAGATCGCATCCCTAGAAGAGCTTTGATCTTATCTGGATTTGCCTCAATACCTCGCTGATTGACGATGTATCCGAGGAACATTCCTTCTCGTACTCCAAAGGTGCACTTCGTCGGGTTAAGCTTCATTTGGTATTTATCCAATTGATCAAAAGTTTGACTCAAGTCAACCAAATGATCAGCAGCTTTCTTGCTTTTAGTGAGCATGTCATCGACATAGACCTCCATGTTGCGGCTGATTTGTTCGGTAAAAACCTTGTTCATCAACCGCTGATATGTTGCACCTGCATTTTTTAAACCAAAAGGCATAACATTATAACAATAAGTTCCCCTAGGGGTAATAAAAGAAGTACTTTCCCTGTCTTCAGGTTTCATTTTGATCTGGTTGTAGCCAGAGTAAGCATCCATGAAGCTGAGTAGCTCGTGTCCCGAGGTAGCATCCACCAGTTGATCAATTCTGGGCAATGGAAAATGATCCTTGGGGCATGCCTTATTGAGATCGGTGAAATCGACACACATTCTCCATTTGTTGTTTTTCTTCTTTACCATCACCACATTTGCCAACCAATCTGGATATTTTACATCTTCAATGAATTGGGCTTTCTGGAGTTTCTCGACTTCCTCTTGTATGGCCTGGTTCTTCTCGGGACTAAACACTCTTCTCCTCTGCTTCACAGGCTTGATCTCCTTATTCACATTGAGCTCGTGACATAAGAAGTTTGGATCTATTCCTGGCATGTCTTCATGACTCCAAGCAAAAGTATTTTTCCTGTTTCTCAAGAAATTTATCAATACCTGTTTTATTGAAACATCCAACGACGATCCTATCTGGGTTATTCGTTCAGGATGCTTGTCGTCCAGAATAACATTTTCTGTAGATTCCATCACCTGTCCTTTTACAAGTTGAGATTCATCCCTGGGATCAAGAGTTTCAATTTTTGTACCTTCCTCCACCTGGTAAGTAGTAGTCTTTTTCCTGGACTCTTCAAGCTCCTCTTGCTCGGCAGACGAATAATAACATTCCCTAGCTACTTTTTGATCACCTTTCACAACTCCAACCCCAAAATTCGTTGGGAATTTCAAACATTGATGAACTGTAGATGGAACTGCTTCGAACTTCTTCAATCCAACTCGTCCCATGATGATGTTGTAGGCTGACTGCACATTCTTATCCATCACAAAGAAGCTTATTCTTTCTGTTCGACAAGCAGGCCAAGTTCCAATGAGTATATCCAACTTGATCGTCCCAAGTGGAAAAACTTTTTCGCCAGCAAAACCCAGAAGGGGTCTGTGATAAGGTTCCAATTGAGATAATTTCAAATTTAAGCTATCAAAGCATGAGTAATACATGATATCTGCCGAACTACCATTGTCTACTAACACCCTTGAAATGACCACATCCTTCATTCTCATTTTGATCACCAAAGGATCATCATGAGGGTAAAGAACACCTGCCAGGTCATTTTTTGAAAAACCAATCACTAGCTTCTCTTTGTTTACCTTCCTCGGGCGATCATCCTCGGCCAGGTTTATTCGTTGAATGTATGAACAAGCTTGAGCTTCTCCGAGGTAAGCTTTTCTTTCTGCAGTAAGGTCTCCTCCTCCTGCATCTCCCCCTGTAATAACGTTACAATGAAATGATCCAAAACGTATGGAAAATACCTCTCGTTCAGGTTTCCTTGGCTTCTTGGGAAGATCGGGGTCATCATCTGGATCCTCTTCATGGTCCCTCCTCTTTTTCTCCTCTGCACGACGAGGAGATCTAGATCTCTCTCTAGTTCTATCATCATTCTTCTTTTCACTTCTGCGATCTACATACTTTGATAATTTTCCTCTTCGAATGAGTGTTTCAATCTCGTTCTGAAGGGCTATACAATTTTTGGTCATATGGCCATGATCTTTGTGAAACTCGCAATATTTGGCCTTATTCCTCATGTCGGGATCTGTCTTCAGTTTCTCTGGCCATTTGATTTCCTCGTTATTCCTGATCTCTTCTAAAACATGATTAATACCCATTTTCAATGGAGTATAATTATCATACTTCTTTAGGGCTTCCAACTTTATCCTGTTATTCCTGGAATGTTTGTCACCACCATTACCTTTCTGATCTTTCTTCTTAGAGTTGTCGACCTCCATTTTAACTTCTTTATCCATATTCTTCTTCGCAGTCATAGCCTCCTCGGCATTCATGATTTTGGCCGCCTTTGCCATCAATTCCGACATATTTTTAGGCGGATCTTTGGCCAGAGTATAGTATAGCTTGTTAGGCAGCAAACCACTCATCAAAGCAGTGATTGCTGTCTTTTCTTCATAATCTATGACTTCCAACTTCTCGTTATTGAAACGAGTTATGTAATCTCTAGTACTTTCTCCTGATTTTTGTCTAACACTTAGCAAGTGCGCTACTCGCTTTACCGGCTTTGCTCCAAAACAAAAATTGCCAATAAACAGCTCGGCTAACTGAACAAAAGTTGAAATCTTACCCCGAGGAAGATTATTGTACCATATCTGTGCAGATCCGGTAAGAGTTCCCGAGAATGCTCTACACCTCATCTCGTCGGGGACAGCGTAGATATCTGCAGCAGCTTGGTACTGTTCTATATGAAGTACGGGATCTGTCTTTCCATCGTACCTGGGGGTTACTACAGGTGCTTTGAATTTCGACGGTGTAGGGAAATCCACAATGGCTTGCACAAAAGGTGTCCCTTGAACAAAAGTTCTTTGTAAGGGGTTCCTCGCCTTAGCCATTTCTCCCAGTCTATCCTCCAACCGTTGAATGGAACCTTTCCATGCTTCATTCCCTTCCTCAGGCCGCTTAGTCCGAGCAACTGATTGCTCTGACGTAGCTTCTTGAGTTTTATCTCGACGTGTAGTTGGTCGTGATTGTGCAGATCCTTCTCTCAAACCTGGTGGTGGTCGAAAACTTCTTGATGGAGCCCTAGGTGGATTCATGTTCCTCCTTGGTCCTAACCGGCTGAAAGGAGACACCCTGCTTAATCTTTCCAAAGCGCTAGTTCTCTCCGGAGAAAGAGTGATATGTTGATTTGTATCCGTAGCCCGTATTGATGAAGTTCGCCTAGGTTGATAAGAAGAATCGTTGGATTCTCCACTGCGATATGACCCAGTACGTCTGGATCGTGGTTGCCCATGATCAGTCCTTTGCCCTGAATAAGTAGGTACACCGCCTTGAAGAGTTTGAAGGAGTTGCCTCATAGATTCTTGCATGGCGGTTTGTCCTTGAGCCAGATTCGTCATAATTCTGGCTAGATCTGGAGATGCAGATGGATTTGGAAGATTTCCAGTATTTCCAGCATTTCGATTACTGGACTCTGGGTTATCTGCCATTGGTGATAAATGATTTTTATGAAAAACGATAATAACAGTCGTTTCCCACAGACGGCGCCTATCTGTTGATGTAAAAAACTAGATCACTCTAATTTCTCAATCACAGATAAATAAATAAGACAAAGATTTTTAAAGTGGTTCGGCTAGGAATAAAGCCTACGTCCACTGTTATGTTATTGCTGAGTGTTTGTGGAATTCTTGATTACAAGTTCTCTCAAGAAATTCCGGTCCCCTTGAATGGGATTGATACAAGGTATTTATAGCCTCAAGGCTGTACATGAAAGGTCCAATACATTAAATGATATACATATGAATGGGTAATACATTTAATGCAGTGTGTGCGTCAAGAATCTAATGAATAGTTGAACAGTTGTCCGTCTGATAATTGATGACACGGCCGAGGTGTAGTTCGGACCGCCTTAGTTGTTCGTTAATAAAGAGTTCCTCGGAGTGCTTAGAGTATCTCGGGATGATAGAGTTCCTCGGATGGAGTTCCTCGGGATGATAGAGTTCATCGGTGTATTCTCGCTGCTCGGAAAGAAGCATGGTTGGTCGGGAAATGATCTTCCTCGCTGTTATTGTGCCACGTAGATTGACGCGTGTCTTCATACTATTCGTCCACATCAGCATATTAATTTTGGTATCAACAGTGATCCCTCTAGATTCCTCATCCCTCACACCCTAATATAAGTTGCTCCCACCTTAACACTATTTGTTTATCACTCTTAAGGATGATGAACATTGTGCTCAAATGTTTCCTAATTGTCAAACACCACTCCCCCCGACTATCGCGTGATGTGAAAACCTATAAAGAGTTGAATCCTTAATAATCCAATTCAAAAATGAAATAGTACATACAAAAATGATATAAACACATTTATATAACCTACATAGTTTATTTTAAGGTGATAACTAATATCAATGGTAATTTGATAACCTTGAATGTTTATTTCATCATTATAATTTTCTGTGCTCACCCTAATTATGTCCCATCAATCTTTTTAAACTTGTATCCTATATCCCTTGATCAAAACTAGACATGAAAAGGTTAAACCCAAGTCTTGTTATAACTGAAATAAGAGAATGGAATCAAATTACCAAATGGAAAAATCTAACATTAGAAAAATCAAGAGGCTGAGTTGCAGACTAGGTCGCTCTCTTTAAGGTGTTTCGAGACTCTACCCAAAACATTTTTTCAGTCTAATTAATGCCTCGCCACCCCAGGATAAAACAAATCATAATTGAAACAAATTTCTTCCTCAGAAAACTATGCACATAGTAATCTGGTATACTTTCACCCGTTCACTATTAGTTTCTCAATATCATCTCAGTTTTGGGGAACAAACTGGTCAGGTAAGGAAAAGAGAAAAAATGCTCAGAAAGAGAGAGAGTATTTATGTGTTTTCTTTTGTCTTTTGCTGAAAAGAAAATGTCTTAGGATGGGAATGATAGGGACTTCTTTTGTTTCCATGCCTTGTTCTTCTTTAAAAACATTGGATGAATGCCAGTAATTAAAGGGATCAAAACTGAACGGCTAGTGAAGGAAAGCCAAGGAAAGTGGGGTGAAAAGTCCCCCACTTTTGACATTCAAATAAAACACTTTCGGCTAAAGAATAATCAAAAAAAGAAATGTTTTTTTTTTATTTCCATTCAGTTTTTTTTATTTAAAAAATAATTATTTTTTACCCAAAATATTTAATACAACCCAAGACCCCATACATTGGCACGGGCCGGGTCAGTCGGACAGCAGCGCATGGTCTTTGCCCTAATAATTTCTTCCACCCATCACATACAAAAATTTAATGCCCAAAGGGCTTGCCCATTAGTCCCAAAACAATTGTAGATATACAACACCATTTTTAACATTTCTACTGATGTGGGACAAAGCTTATAATATGGACAAATATTCTTCTTACTTTCTTTAATTCAAACGTTACACACTCTTAATCAACAAGGTTTCCAACAAGTCTGCACCCTGAAAATGCTAAATGTAGTAATATTTATACACGCGAAAACTTTCAATATCATATACATTATGGAAAATCATATCAAATAAAGCAAGGTAAATGACATAATACATATAGTTTTAATTACACACTTCCTAATCATCCACTGAGTATTCGCAAATGATCTATGTATATTTGCAAAGGCACAAAATTTGTAGGCATGCACTTGGTAACCAATCATTGAGTATCTGAAAATAATCTTTGTATATTTACAAATGCCGAAACTTGGTAATCAGTCATCGAGTGTATGGAAATGATTTATGTATATTTAGAAGGATCAAATATCAAAAAGTCCCTCAAACATTTTTTAATACACATTTAGTCCAAGCCTTTTATTTTGTACCACCAGCGACATGGTAAAGCCTTTTTGGCATGGTGAAGGACTTTTTGGTGTAAAATAAAAAGGCTTGGACTAAACGTGTATTAAAAAAAGTTCGAGGGACTACATGGTATATGCCCCTATTTAGAATGGCACAAAGTAGGTAATATGTCAGTATGTATAATTAATACACTCGTGACTATAGACCAAGAAATAAGAAATTTATATATGGATTGGGGCTTAACATACTCGGAGTAAGATAGTTGAGTATTATCTTCAATTTAAAAATATAGTTACCAAATGTGACTCTCGTTCATTTTACACATATTATAATGCACACTCAGAGGTGATCAAGAACAATCGACCTCATGATGTTGAATATGTAGTTTTCTATCTCGGCCTTATCTTTCGATAAAACCTATTTTCTCAACACCAAAACAACTTTAAAAATCAATATTTGTTATTTAAAGAAATGTTCTTTTCTGTTTTATGAAAAATAAAATATGAAATAAATCATATTTGTACAATAAAAAATAAGATCAATAGAAAATTTACAAATGTAGAAGATAATCGAGTTGAGTGTTGGATACTCTCTCCTTGAGACAAAATGTGCATCCCGCTATGGTGCTTACGACAATATACAATGAGCGTTTGCCTCCTAGGATGAAATGATCTTGACACATGCAAGAAGCACTTCAATATGCATGTCCCACGAACCAATTATGTTTACTACTCTCTTCCACTTGATTACAAACGGAAAGTATTGAAAAACATTTTTTTCTCTCTTTAAAAATGAAGACAAGTCTTGTGTTTATTGAAAATAAAGTGTTCTTACATGAAAAGATATGTCTTTTTCTTAATAGCCACTTTAGGGACATTTTTCGTGAACAGTCACAACTAATAGTGAACATTCATGACTTTTAGTGACGGTTCTGACAAATAGTCACTATATAACAGTCACAACCTTTAACGATTGTTCAGAAAATTCATCCCACAAAATTAAATAAAATTGCCAATAATTTTCAAACATAAATAGGGCACTTTGAAGCCCAATTTCTTATTCACCATTTGTTCGTTTTTAACAAATGAATATATCACATGACTCGTCTTGCTACAAGGAATGCATAGGTATTCGGTCTAACCATGTTTGAAGTGTGGGTCCTACTTTTATCATTGTTTAAAGTTGACCAATATATTAATTTGACAAAATATTAATTTGTGTAAAAACACAATATTTACCAATAATCCCGCACATGAATAAAATTTGGGTGAAAACTCAAATGAACAAGAAGACAAATGTGACACCCTGACTAATTAAATACCGGGTAGCTACTCCTTTATTAAATTAATTCAAAATGCCAAGTTGGTTCAGTTAATAGCATCACTGTCGAAAACATTTTTATAATTACTAACCACCTAGTATTTAAAAGTAAGTGCCAAATTTTAAGTTAATTCTGATTAACATGCAGTAAAAGAATAATGAAAGAATAACAACCATTCACTATAATGAAGTAATGAATAACCAACAACATAAATATAAATCCGGAGGAAAACTCCTCACAACAATCCCACAACTGAAAAATAATACGACAAGTCTGAATCCTGAATAATTACATGCCAGAAGTCTGAATAATTGAAATAAAAGAAATGTCTCTAAAAGAAATGGGCCACATGCCCTACAACTGATAACTGAAGAATATCCAGTCAAGATAGATGAAGCGTCTACAAGCAAAGTCCTGTAACTTCCACAAACAGCTACAGGTCGTCACTTGTATGAGAATCCTAAGCATGGTGTCCTTGTGGCTGGGCACCTAAAATGGTTTTTACAAAAATAGATTTGAAAGCAAATGGGTCAGAGCCCGAAAGTGGAAATCATTTTAAAAACAACAAGTGTTTTAATAACATTAAAAAATTAAATGCAAAATACATGTTAGGACGTGCACCCACATGAAATTCTCACCTCTCGACTACATGTGCACTCCTAACGTACATTACCCATCTAAATGACACATATGTCTAACCAAAACGTAATAAGTTCTACCCCTTACTACTCGATTCCCATATTACATTCTAACGTTATCAATTAAATAGAGGGCTTTACATACACTCGGATTCTCAATTAGTAATATAATTCACTATCAGTTAACCCGTTTTGTTTTCTCAAATCATTACCATAATATTATTCATAATACCAATCATGAAAGTTCCCATTAATTAAGTGTATATTATTCACATCATAAATATACAATACAAGCACCTCGAGACTAAGCTGCGGTGCACACATACTCTGCTATCCATCCCGGTACATCACGTACATAAGGATAACGTATTCCGAATCTCTCAGGAATCGTTCTCAGATAACAAGATCACAAATAATGGAGGCGAACACAGTCACATCACATGGGTCACGCACATACCTGCGCTCCCACGATCAGCAGACTTATTAGTATCCCAATAAGCCCTTCTCTGACCTATGTTCATCGAGGTAACCAATCTAAATCCGGGCAACACAAGGATTATAAGGCCCTAAGCGAACGTAAACCTCCCGTGATAGCAAGTATGGTAGGTATGTCATACACATAAAATCAATATATATACTAAGTATGCACACCTCTTAGTAATTACCATAATATATTGGAGTTACACTTCTTATTCTCGTACCGACATATAATACTACATAATTTATATGTTCCCGGTTAATATAATAAATTAGGCCGTTAATAGTTCTCGCAACGTAATAGACACTCACGTCCTACTTCATATTTTCCCTTAGGTTCAAACTACACTTCTAGGTTTCACTCCTCATTATATCCCAAACATCCCAAATGTAATAATTAATCATCAAGGGAAGGTTATCTCTACATATACACAAGGTTACGGGACACTCGGGATGAAAACAGGCTAAAAAGCCTAAACTGTCAACTCGTTCGAAGTCTCGTTCGAACGAGACTGTTCGAACGAGAGTTCGTTCGAACGAACTGGGCCTTCTAACGAGATCTCGTTTGAACGAAAGTCTTCGAATGAACATCCCTCTCGTTAGAACCCAAACTTTCAACTCATTAGAAGCTCGTTCGAACGAGCTCGTTCGAACGACCTGGGCAGGTCTTCTAACGAGTGGCCAGATTCGAGCCCAGAAATTTCTAATCTCGTTTTTCCAACTTTCTTTACTCCTAATCCCTCATAAAAATCGTTCCAACATCAATTTAAGGTTCCTAATTCGTACTAAATATTCATGGATCATAACCAAACGTTTATATAGGGCCAATACAACTTAATCATCATCAAATCATCAAATCCCTTCATTTATCCCCCAAATTACATGAACATGAACCCTAAAATTACAAATCATCAATGAGCCTAATAAATCCGTTTTTGTTTCATACAAATTATAATATCATCAGAATAATCATCTAACTACAAATCTACATGCGATTCCTCATCAAAAATGTAATTTTCACTTCCAATTAAAATGGGTTTTTCATTAATTCCCAAGAACAATAAGGTTTTATCAATTCCTACACATGGAAGAAGCATTCTCTGAAATTAATTGGAATTAAACCACTTGCCTTAAGTGTATCTTTGGATTTGATGACGAATCTGATGAATCTCTCTCTCTCTCTCTGCAGAATCCTCCTCTCTTCTCTCTCTACAAGCTTTCTTCTCCAAGTAACAATGGTAGCTAGGGTTTTTGCCTAAGGAACTTTTGGAACAATTTTTAATAACCCCCGTAGCCCTCTAATCAGTAAATGGCTGGTAATGAGTTAGTGGGTCTTTTAATTTTCCATTAAAAACTCTTAAAATTCGTTAATCAAAAATCCCAAAATTCTAAAATTACCAAACTGCCATTTTGGGTTGTCGGTATGGCCTAAAAATGCCCCGGGACCCAAACTAAACCCCCGGCTAGTGTTTTCTGACTATTTCAACCCTTCCGAACGCGTTGGCGCACTCAAAACGACCATACGGTTAATAGAAATAAAACTCACTTTTTAATTAAAATAAATATTTCCCTGACGCGACTGTCACACGCGTCTCAATAAAATTTCTAAATTGCCGTATTTTAATCTCACGAAAAATTTCATACTTCAATATTCATGTATAATCATATATGCACATTATAATCAAATACCAACTCGCATCTCGCTAGTATTTTAATCCGGATTAATTTCCAATTAATTACGCATTTAATCCAATTAATCCCATAAATAAATATCACAAAAATACGGGGTATTACATACTTTCGCCCTAATAACTGAATTTCGTCCCGAAATTCGGAACTAGAAAGTACCTGGTAAGAACAACTCTGGATAACATTCGCGCATCTCATCCTCGCGCTCCCATGTGGACTCCTCGACATTATGATGTCGCCACTGAACACGCACTAACGGAACTATCTTTGACCGGAACTTTCGCTCACTTCGGTCCAAAATAGCAATCGATCCCTCCTCGTAGGAGCTATCCGGCTGGAGATCGATGTCCTCCAAAGCAATGTGAGAATGAGCCAAATCATCTCTAAGGTATTTCCTTAGCGAGAAAATATGAAACACATCGTGAATCCGATGCAAATGCTCCGGTAATCCAAGTCTATACGCAACCGATCCAATCCGCTCAATAATATGAAATGGTCCCACATATCTCGGTGCCAACTTCCCTTTCTTCCCGAAACGCATAATCCCCTTCATAGGAGATACTCTGAGCAAACCCTGGTCCCCCACTTGGAACTCCCTGAAGAACCTCTTCGCATCAGCATAGCTCTTCTGCCGATCCTGAGCTACCCGAATGCGACTCCGTATCAATTATATCCTCGCCGAAGTATCCTGAATCACTTCCGGCCCAAGTAGTTTGTTGTCCCCCACCTCCAACCAACATGCTGGGGAACGACAAGGTCTACCGTACAACGCCTCAAATGGAGCCATGCCAATGGTGAATTGGTAGGAGTTGTTGTAAGCAAACTCCACCAGTGGAAGATACTGCTCCCATCCACCCCGAAAATCAATGATACTCATACGTAGCATGTCTTCCAACATCTGGTTTGTACGCTCAGTTTGCCCATCGGTCTGCGGGTGATACGCCGTACTCAACCGCAATTCCGTGCCCATGGCCTCCTGAAAACTCTCCCAAAATCGTGAAACAAATATCTTGTCTCGGTCAGACACGATATTTAGGGGCACACCGTGAAGTCTCACTATCTCAGAAATAAAGAGCTGGGCATACTGTCCCGTAGTGTAGTCTGTCTTTACGGGTAGAAAATGAGCGACTTTGGTCAACCTGTCCACAATTACCCAAATGGAGTCGTGACCTCTCTGTGACGTAGGCAACCCCGTGATAAAGTCCATGGATATGCTCTCCCACATCCACATCGGGACCTCTAACGGCTGTAGCAGTCCTGCCGGTCTCTGATGATCCACTTTTACTAACTGACAAGTGGCGCATTTAGAAACAAACTCGGCAATATCTCTCTTCATCCCGCTCCACCAATACTGTAGTCTCATGTCTTGGTACATTTTGTCCCCACCGGGATGTACCGCGAACCGTGAGCCGTGCGACTCTGCCATCACCTCATGCCGCAATTCCTCCCTTTCCGGAACTACTAATCTCCCATTGAAGCGTAATCCCCCGTCTGAGCTAACGGTATAGGACTCGGCTCCCTCTGCTAATAATCGAACTATCTGCTCCTAACAGAACGAGTCATTTGCTTGTGTCCTTACTACCTTCGTGACAATCTGCAGTGTAACGGTCATTACAGACATGAACGATCGGGCCACTGCATCCGGGTGTCCCAATTCTTTCCACTTCGACTTCCACACCCCTGCCACCTTATCGACAGGTCTGCGGCTCAACGCGTCTGCTACCACGTTAGCCTTCCCCGGGTGGTATTGGATATCGAACTGATAATCCTTCACGAACTCAAGCCACCTCCGTTGCCGCATATTCAACTCCTTCTGCGTGAATAGGTACTGTAGGGACTTGTGGTCCGTGAACAATCGAAACTTCTCCCCCAAAAGGTAATGTCTCCAAATACGAAGGGCAAATACAACTGCCGCCAACTCCAAGTCATGAGTGGGGTAATTCTTCTCGTGAGGCTTTAGCTTACGGGATGCATAAGCAATGGCCTGACTCTCCTGCTGCAATACACCTCCAAGTCCTTGCAAGGACGCATCGGTGTAAACTAAATACTCAACTCCCGATCTCGGCAATGCTAACACAGGTGCTGAGGTCAACTTATCCTTCAATTCATCGAATGCCAACTGACAGGCATCACTCCAGATGAATGGCACACCCTTACGAGTCAGATGTGTCAAAGGACCTGCTATCTTCGAGAATCCCCGAATGAACCTCATGTAGTATCCTGCTAGGCCCAAGAAACTACGAATCTCTGTCGGTGTTGTGGGCTGTCCCCACTCCCTCACCGCGAATACCTTCCCCGGATCAACAGATATCCCCCGGTCGAAAATAATGTGTCCCAAAAACCGGACCTCCTTCAACCAAACCCCGCATTTCTCATATTTTGCATACAGCTCGTTCTGACGTAGTGTCTGCAAAACTTGCCTCAAATGCTTGGCGTGATCCTCCTCTGTATGGGAGTAAACCAGAATATCATTGATGAAGACAATGACAAACTGATCTAGGAAATCTCTGAATACACTATTCATTAAGTCCATAAACACTGCTGGAGCGTTGGTCAAACCAAAAGGCATAACCCGAAACTCGTAAGATCCATATCTCAATAAGAGTGCAGTCTTCGAGACATCCTCTTCCCTGATACGCAATTGATGGTATCCCGATCTCAAATCAATCTTTGAGAAGAAAGAAGATCCTCTCAACTGGTCGAATAAGTCATCGATTCGAGGCAACGGATACTTATTCCGTATCGTGACCTTATTCAACTCTCGGTAGTCCACACACAATCTCAGTGAACCATCTCTCTTCTTCACGAACAACACAGGGGCACCCCACGGTGAAGTACTCCTCCGTATAAACCCCTGACCCAACAACTGCTCAATCTGATCCCGTAACTCCCTCATCTCAGCTGGAGCCATACGGTACGGTGCGCGTGCTATAGGTCTCGTATCTGGCAATAAGTCTATAACAAAGTCTATCTCTCGACTGGGGGGTAGGCCTGGTATCTCCTGAAACACATCGGAATACTCCCTGACAACTGGGATCGAATCTAAAGGAATCACAACCTCCTTAGAGGTATCCTCCTCTATGTAATACAAATGAGTGGTCGAGCCTCCCTCTGGGCGAGGCATCGCCACTACAAACATCTCTTGGCCCGGAATGGCAAAAACAATGCTCCCACCGAAGCAATCAATCATGGCTCTATAATCTGCGAGCCAATCCATACCGATAATCACATTGTGAACATGCATATCTAATACCAACATATCTGCAGGTAATACCAGACTACCAATCTCTACCCCTACTCCCCGGCATATAAAGAAAATAAGTGACCCACTCCCCAATGGTGAGTCTACACACGTCACTGTGCTCTCTGTTGTGGCTAACAACCCTAAGGCTTTCGCAAAATGTGTAGCTATAAAGCAATGTGTTGCCCCCGTATCAAACAAAACCCGACCCATAGTACCATGGATAGGAAACATACCCTCAATCACGGGTGGTGCCTGCGGAGCTGCTGCCTGGTGGACGTTATAGACACGTCCATACTGTAACTGCCCCTGCTGCACAGGAACTGCTGGAATGGCTGGAAGTGCTGGCACCTGGCCTGGAGCTGGGAGAGCTGGTGGAAAAAGTGGCCTCTGGGGCTCATGTCGAGCACCCTGCTGCTGCTGCGGGGCCCTGCCCCTATCAGGACAGTCCTGGCGTTTATGGCCAGTCTTTCCATAAACAAAACACTTCACTGGGAAGTTCCCCCCTCTCTGCCCCTGCTGCCCCTGGCCCTGGTGGCAGTTACCGTTCCTCCACTGGCCCTGCTGAAACTGCTGTTGACCATTCTGACCCTGCTGGTGCTGATGGCTGTTCGGACCATGATGGCCCTGCCGGAAACCTCCCTGTCCGTGCCTAAAATTTCCCGACCTGAACCTCTTGTTATCCCCCTGCTGGGAACCCTGGTCGCCCTGTCTCTGCCCCTGAACAGATTGTGCCCCACTGGCACCATTTCCTCCAGTCCTGCCCTGATGGATGGACTCTCCAGATCTCTTGTCCTCAGCCATGTGAAAGCGGTGATCCTGGCAATGGAGCGATGCAGCGTTAACCACATCAGAATAAGTGGCTAACGAGAGGTTCCCTAACAAGTGCTGACGAATCCTCCATGTCAACCCGTCCATAAATTTCTTTATCTTCTTCTCCTCCGTCGGTATCTCATCCGGAACAATGTTTAACAGATTTGTGAATTCGGCCTCATACTCGGCCATAGTCTTACCCTCCTGTCGAAGGCTCATCAACTTCCTCCTCATTTCCGTATGAACAGCTGACGAAAAGTACTTGCGGTCGAACCGCACCCAAAACTCCTGAATAGTGAGAGTATCTCTCTCCTCCACTGTGGTAATAGACTCCCACCACTGCAGTGCAGACCCTACTAGCTTAAAGGTAGCTAGTATCTGCTTCTGGACATCTGTGCACTCATACATCCTCAGGTGTCGCTGGATGTCCTTCCTCCACTGACTCGAAACTACGACATCGGAGCTACCTGCGAACTCTGGTGGGTGTGCTTTCTGGAAAGCATCACGAACACGTTTCCAAGTAGACGGGAATGCATGTGCCTGAACTGGCACGGCTATCGGCGCCTGAGGTGGTGCCTGCTGAACTACGGCAAGTGCGGCATTTACCGCCTGGGCCACAAAGGCTGCAACCTCGGCGGCATTCATCGTGCCCTGAACTGGTGCGGGCTGTGGTTCTGGCGTTGCATCCCTGGGAATCCTTTGTGCACGTCGTGGAGACATCTGAAATTAGAATGAAGTTTATAAGTTAAACTTAAAATAGCTGAAGAACGTAGCATATACAAAAGAATACAACAGTCCTAAAATATAGGGCTCTATTTCAAAGAAAGCTCAGCGGAAACATAATAAGCCATACAGATCCTAATGGACACTAGAACCTGATGCTCTGATACCATCTGTGACACCCCGACTAATTAAATATCGGGTAGCTACTCCTTTATTAAATTAATTCAAAATGCCAAGTTGGTTCAGTTAATAGCATCACTGTCGAAAACATTTTTATAATTACTAACAACCTAGTATTTAAAAGTTAGTGCCAAATTTTAAGTTAAGTCTGATTAACATGCAGTAAAAGAATAATGAAAGAATAACAACCATTCACTATAATGAAGTAATGAATAACAAACAACATAAATATAAATCCGGAGGAAAACTCCTCACAACAATCCCACAACTGAAAAATAATACGACAAGTCTGAATCCTGAATAATTACATGCCAGAAGTCCGAATAACTGAAATAAAAGAAATGTCTCTAAAAGAAACGGGTGATATGCCCTACAACTGATAACTGAAGAATATCGAGTCAAGATAGATGAAGCGTCTACAAGAAAATTCCTGTAACTTCCACAAACAGCTACAGCTCGTCACCTGTATGATAATCCTAAGCATGGTGTCCTTGTGGCTGGGCACCTAAAATGGTTTTTACAAAAATAGATTTGAAAGCAAATGGGTCAGAGCCCGAAAGTGGAAATCATTTTAAAAACAGCAAGTGTTTTAATAACATTAAAACATTAAATGCAAAATACATGTTAGGACGTGCACTCACATGAAATTCTGACCTCTCGACTACATGTGCAGTCCTAACGTACATTACCCATCTAAATGACACATATGTCTAACCAAAACGTAATAAGTTCTACCCCTTACTACTTGATTCCCATATTACATTCTAACGTTATCAATTAAATAGAGGGCTTTACATACACTCGGATTCTCAATTAGTAATATAATTCACTATCAGTTAACCCGTTTTGTTTTCTCAAATCATTACCATAATATTATTCACAATACCAATCATGAAAGTTCCCATTAATTAAGTGTATATTATTCACATCATAAATATACAATACAAGCACCCCGAGACTAAGCTGCGGTGCACACATACTCTGCTATCCATCCCGGTACATCACGTACATAAGGATCACGTATTCCGAATCTCTCAGGAATCGTTCTCAGATAACAACATCACAAATAATGGAGGCGAACACAGTCACATCACATGGGTCACGCACATACCTGCGCTCCCACGATCAGCAGACTTATTAATATCCCAATAAGCCCTTCTCTGACCTATGTTCATCGAGGTAACCAATCTAAATCCGGGCAACACAAGGATTAGAAGGTCCTAAGTGAACGTAAACCTCCCGTGATAGCAAGTATGGTAGGTATGTCATACACATAAAATCAATATATATACTAAGTATGCACAACTCTTAGTAATTACCATAATATATTGGAGGTACACTTTTTATTCTCATACCGACATATAATACTACATAATTTATATGTTCCCGGTTTAAATAATAAATTAGGCCGTCAATAGTTCTCGGAACGTAATAGACACTCACGTCCTACTTCATATTTTCCCTTAGGTTCAAACTGCACTTCTAGGTTTCACTCCTCATTATATCCCAAACATCTCAAATGTAACAATTAATCATCAAGGGAAGGTTATCTCTACATATACACAAGGTTACGGGACACTCGGGATCAAAACAGGCTAAAAAGCCTAAACTGTCAACTCGTTCGAAGTCTCGTTCGAACGAGAGTTCGTTCAAACGAACTGGGCCTTCTAACGAGATCTCGTTCGAACGAAAGTCTTCGAATGAACATCCCTTCCTTTAGAACCCAAACTCTCAACTCGTTAGAAGCTCATTCGAACGAGCTCGTTTGAACGACCTGGGCAGGTCTTCTAACGAGTGGCCAGATTCGAGCCCAGAAATTTCTAATCTCGTTTTTCCAACTTTCTTTACTCCTAAGCCCTCATAAAAATCGTTCCAACATCAATTTAAGGTTCCTAATTCGTACTAAACATTCATGGATCATAACCAAACGTTTATATAGGACCAATACAACTTAATCATCATCAAATCATCAAATCCCTTCATTTATCCACCAAATTACATGAACATGAACCCTAAAATTTATAAATCATCAATGAGCCTAATAAATCCGTTTTTGTTTCATCTAAATTATAATATCATCAGAATAATCATCTAAATACAAATCTACATGCGATTCCTCATCAAAAATGTAATTTTCACTTCCAATTAAAATGGGTTTTTCATTAATTCCCAAGAACAATAAGGTTTTATCAATTCCTACACATGGAAGAAGCATTCTCTGAAATGAATTGGAATTAAACCACTTGCCTTAAGTGTATCTCTGGATTTGATGACGAATCTGATGAATCTCTCTCTCTCTCTCTGCAGAATCCTCCTCTCTTCTCTCTCTACAAGCTTTCTTCTCCAAGTAACAATGGTGGCTAGGGTTTTTGCCTAAGGAACTTTTGGAACAATTTCTAATAACCCCCGTAGCCCTCTAATCAGTAAATGGATGGTAATGGGTTAGTGGGTCTTTTAATTTTCCATTAGAAACTCTTAAAATTCGTTAATCAAAAATCCCAAAATTCTAAAATTACCAAACTGCCCTTTTGGGTTGCCGGTATGGCCTAAAAATGCCTCGGGACCCAAACTAAACCCCCGGCTAGTGTTTTCTGACTATTTCGACCCTTCTGAACGCGTTGGCGCACTCAAAATGACCATACGGTTAATAGAAATAAAACTCACTTTTTAATTAAAATAAATATTTCCCTTACGCGACTGTCACACGCGTCTCAATAAAATTTCCAAATTGCCGTATTTCAATCTCACGAAAAATTTCATACTTCAATATTCATGTATAATCATATATGCACATTATAATCAAATACCAACTCGCATCTCGCTAGTATTTTAATCTGGATTAATTTCCAATTAATTACGCATTTAATCCAATTAATCCCATAAATAAATATCACAAAAATACTGGGTATTACAACAAATTAGTTAGAGTATCAGTGGAAAAGAGCTACATTGGTAAGGATAGCTTTTGGCCTTGAATCTTTCCTTATAAGAGACTATTAGGTTTACTAACTAATCAATGAACGCAATGTCTTGAATTGATCAACCTTTTCATGTAAACCGAGACAATATAATTCACACACTCCTTCTTCGAACAATTTTTTGTTCTCATTGTTGTGTCCATTTTGGCATTGGGCACCTCGTGATTTCATGAGTATGTTAGAGATTTAGCAATGTAGCCATTAGTTATTCTCATAGAAGTGGCCCCTTATCACCCACGTAAGTAATTTTTATAAAGAGTATCCTGATAATACCCCACTTGACCCGTATGTTCAAAATATAAATAACATTAAAATAAATGTATCCTGTTACACGCGACTGATAGTGCACTGACTCATGCTAGGTATGGGAGTAAGAATTTGTTTTCTTCTCAGTGCTAACCGAATCACAGATAATTAAGTTGCCCCATTGAACCTAATTCTAGGGATCTCTAGTCATTTAGGTTGGGTTTCCATTATGGAAATTATTTTAAGTTTTAAACGGCTTTAAGCCCATTCCTCATGGTGAACTTCTCTTACTCTCTCATTAGCAGATGCCGAGCTGTCTTATTAGGCCTAATATTATCACTAAAAGAGAGTGATTTCGTTATGGTCTTATGTCATGACTAATAAGTCGTGACTTACCAGATTATTCAATGCCTTTTTAAACAATGATTGTCAATCGCAACAATAGGCATTCAAATTTTTATTATCTAAGATCACCCTCTTTCAAATTGTCAAAGGTACCTTACTTTTCCAAAAATAAATTCATATTCCATCATTATTCTTATACAAAATTATTAAGAGGATTTTCAAACATTAGCACTTCCAATTGTGCTAACATATTCACTTGAAACTACGAGCCTCAAGAATCATATAACTCATTTAAGAGAAATCTATGAGTTTTTAATGTTTATGTAATACCCTACCCTAGTATTTCATCTAAATTTTGTATAAAATGTAATGGAGTGAGGTTTTATGAGAATTATTGAAAATTATGGGTCAAAATTGAAGGAAATAAAAGAATAGGAAGTGGGGGTCGTTCGAACGACATATGGGGATCATTAGAAGCGATATCCATATCGCGAGACGCTGGGGTTCAAACGACCTTTGAGGTAGGTCTCACTGCCTTATAGTCCCAGGTCGCGCAAAGGTCCCATAAAGCCATCTGTCATACAATATGGACATATCGTTCAAACGGGGCTCATATCGTTCAAACAACGTGCCTCGAAAATGTTTAAATCTGAGTGCTCTTTTGCGTTGTCACATTTCTGGCCATTAGATCGTTGAGCTGTCAAGCTCTGGAGAGCCCAGATTGGGAAAAACAAGATTTTCGGTCTTTGAGAAGTTTTTATAAGGCTTGTTTGGGTCATTTTTTGGGGGAAAATGCAAGAATAGAGAGAGGGAGAAGGGTGGTCTTTCACCATATTTTGGTGTCCTTCCACCATTATTCGCCTTCCACCACTATAAATCACCACTTTCTTATAGTATTCTACCACGTCCAAGCTTACAACACCCATTTCCACCATTTTTGAGGTGGAGCTATGAATTTTAGAGAGAAGTGTTGGGGGATTTTTTGAGAAGGTGATGGAAGCTTTCATGGAGTTTGGAGGGGTTTTGGCTTGGAAGCTTAAATGGAGGACATATGGAGAAGTTTGGAGGATGCATTTGGTAACCCCTTGAGGCCACCTTTGGAGGTGGTGGTTGCTCCTCATACACCTACCTTCTTGCCACCATTTGGATCTTGTAGAGGTGGAAAATCTTTTTCTTGGTATTAAGACTTTATTTTGTGTATTTGTAGTCTTGTTGTTAGATTACATGAGTAGGACACGTTTGATTAGATGATGAAAATCACATATAGTAAGTAATAAACATTTTTATGAAATAAAAATGTTGCAAGAAATGTTATTTTGTTGAAAGATAATGATGAATAAACATTTCAAAGTTTCTTAGAATGAACATTGGAATTTTTGTAAAAACAGTGTATTTTATAGAAAATTGATGTTAAGCAATTTATGAAATAAAATGTTTGAAAATGATAATTAATTTGATAAAATATCAGTGAAATAATGTTTTCAAAGTTCTTGCAAAAATATAGATTTTATAAAAGATGGACATTTGTTGAGTTTGGAAGAAGGAAAAAATATCTTTTGTGACATGAAAGTGCATTTTTTAAGTACTATGAATTTCTAAAATGAAATACATGTTTAAACCATCTAATAGGATTTTAGGATTTAAATACATCTTCCCATGAATATAAACTTGTAGTATTTTCATGTTAGACATATAAACAAGCTTAAAGAAGATTTTGATTGGTTTGAAAAAGAAAGAATAAAGCAAAAAATTCTACTCTTCAAAGTGTGTAAAAAGGGGTTAAAAGTGTGATAAGCATAAAGTTGTAATACTACTTGAATTAATAAAAAAGAAATGGTATTTTCTTATAAAAGTTGTCTTTAAGTGTAATTAGATTTCTTGAATAAAGAAAGTAATGAAATGTCTAATTTGGAAAGATGGATAATAAAGGTGTTGAATAAGTGTTAATGGTTAAACATTGGAAAATTGGTTTGTGTAACTTAGTAATATTGTAAGTCACTTGTGAAACTGGAAACAAAATAATGAAATAAAGTTGTTTCAAACTAAGAATAATATTACTCCAAGGTTAAAATGGTGTTAAAAATACTTAAGAAGTTAGTATGAGTAACTTAATAGTGTTTTGAGAAAATTAACATTGTGAAATGGAGTAAAGGATGAGTTTAGAAACAAATGCAGAGAATGGTAATTTTACGTAAAGTGGAATATTTTTATGAGATAAAATATTAGAAAGGGTGTTACACATGATATTCTTAATGAACATGATTTTAAGAAATAAAATCAAGATTAAAGTGTAAAGGACATGAAACTATGATTTTTAAATTATAACACATGTTGGGGTGTAACCCCAGGTTTTGGCTTCGATCGTGTAAAAAGAAAAGGTGAAATAATGTGGTAAAATACATTAAAAAGGAACTCGAATGACATTGGAATAATTAAGGAGGGCTCAGAGCCATGGGGTAAAAGACCCAAAATAACTGGCCATAGCATATGGTGCGCATAGCCGGCGATGTGGAGCCCATTAAAGTATGCGATCATTGGAAGATCTCGAGAAAAGAACAAAGGATTAATGAACATGTCAAGAAATGGGTTGTGTGGTGAAAACATGTTAAGACAACCTAACTTGAATAAACTAATGAATGTTCCGATAAAATGGACAAGTGTATATGAAATTGATTAATGTCCATGAGGTAAGGAAAAAGATAAAATTTGTTGGTAAATGGGTGGTTAAGCAAACTAAGTGGTTTAACCCATAATTAAGACAAGAGTGTGTTGTATAAGGGTTTCAAAAATGAAATAAGTATTTTCCAACACGATGTTGCATGGGTTGAAAGGTTTATTTTCAATGAGAATACTAATATGGATTGGTTAAAAAGAAAAGGGTGATTTCGATAAAGAAATAGCTTTCAATCAATGCAAGCGAAGTAGTTTCAAATATTTAACCATGAGCGCTAAATAAAGGATAAGTGTAAAAATGAGAAAAATGAAGTCTTTTACAAGATTAAGGTGAATTAATCTCGATTAGTAACGTTTTGGAAAGTAAAAAAGTTTCATGCATATATATATATATATATATGAGATAGTTTCATGTGCATGTAAGTATAACGTGTTAGAGTCTCCTTTCTGCCGTTCGTTTCTATGTTACATCTTGTATATTTCTCACTGAGCATTTAGCTCACTCTCTTGCTTTGTTACGACATGTTGGGTGCGACTTCGTATTTTGAGGGCATTATATAGGTAAGTATTCTCTTTTGTTTTCATTAGTATCTATGTACGGATGGACCTCGAGGTGATCCCCTACGGTCCCTCACGTAGTTTAATTTGAAATCAAAATTGCATGTTAAACAAGTGAAACGTAAAATAAAATAAAATAAAAGGGGACAAGAAATATTATATAGGTTGTTTCATTGTACTTCACATATAATGCTCGGTTCGGACCGGGTTGACTACGGGTGACCCATAAATTCGGATCGGGGAATTACAAATGGTATCAGAGCTCTAGGCTCAAGGTTCTTTTCGGGAGTGATGTGGTGAGGTCGGTATTGGATCTTTTGACGTCAGTGTTGGTTTGGGTCAATCATGCTAGTTTGGGGACGATTTAGTTGGTGTCCTTGACAGTAAGGTTAAAGAGGTTAGCACGACAAGTAAAGTAGTTCCATGTGGCACGCGATCGAGTTGATACTTACTAATCGCTTTCGCGCTTCTGATTATATGTTATTAATTTACGATTGTCCTTAAAAGCCAATAGTTGTGACACCGTGGTTATTAGTTTGATGTGCTTATGTTTAATCCTTGATGGCATAGAATCTTTTGAGGTGTCAATAGAATGAGATGACACCCATAGAGCAAGTGGCGCGAATTACGTACGATCAGCGATAAGGTTCGATAGTTAGGATGTCGTGACTAAGCATTGATGATTGGTGATTAAAAGGTATATATCCCTTAGGTGAGGCACTTATAGGTAGTTAACGATGATAATGTAATTAGCCAAATTCGATACTTAGGGTGGTATCATGATTGAAGGAAGTCCGGTGAACATATGAAGTTGTGTAGTCTAATAGTGGAACACCGTGATCCTTATTGTGTGGTAACTTTGATGATGAGAGTAGACTTGGTAGTGGAAACAGTGAGTAGTGATCGTTGCGACCTAGATGTCAAGGTTGTATATTTCATATATGGACGTTAAATGACTGAGTGGCGTTCATGGGTATTGATTATGTAGTGAGAACATATTGGGTCCCTTGGTTGGGTACTTAGGTTTAGTGTATCCTGATTATAATGTGATATTGAGGAATAGGATCCATCGTGGCATCTGTGGTGTAGGCCTTTGTATTTATAGGCAATAATCAACGTCCCATATACTACCAATATCTATATAGTCGTGTTAACTTGTAGTTAGCGAATGGTATGATGTTTACATAGTGAGGCAGTTTAGTTGTCATAGTTGATCATTGATTGAGGATTAGATGAGGTAGACCTTGAGGTTTATAGGTTGTAGGAGACGTCCTGTACCCTGCTATAATCCTTGGCAGCATCAATTGTGGTTTTTACGTGGCATATGGTCACAACCATTTGGAAGCAAGATAAGAATATTATCCAAGTGTAGAGACTCATTTTAGTTGCCGAAGTAATGGCTAGGTGTGAGGTAATCCCAGTGTAAGAGTAGTTATAGGCATCTTGTGGTTCCCATAGGACTAATTATGGGTGGCATCACTGGGGACAGAAATCGACCTATTGTGATGCCTTTAGGTGTTTGATGGTTAAGGTGCACCATGTGTAGAATATCGTGGACCAGTGTCCTTGCGAGCACCTAGTAATCACGATAAGGGTATTGAAGGATTTACGGAGCGCACCTACAATGATTAAGGTATGGATGATGAAATCTTATTGGGTCTGGGGAACGGTTAAATATAATGTGTTTGATGTCCTTAGGAGACCAGCTAAGTCTAGTATAAAGGAGCATTAGCATCCTAGTAATGATTTTATTAAGGGTCAGGTGATGATCTCAGATTGTTGGTGGGGACTTAGAAGAATCGCATAGTGTACATGTTGGGTGTGGCTTCTCGGATCGAAACTGATGGTTGGTGTAACCCCTACGGTAATATAAAAGTTTGTGTTGTTATAGTCTTAATGCTTGGGTGTCATAAAATAACTAGTATTGGGACACTCGGTTTTGAGGTGTATTAGGGAATGTATTGGAGACTTAGGTTAATAACACCATGTAGAGATTTGAAATGGCAACCAAGGTGGTGTGATATTAAAGCATGATAGAATGTTGGTATGTGTCGATGTTATATGCTAGGGTAGCCTTATCAAAGTAAAGACTAGTTCTTGTCATGTCCTACCATGTAGCCTCATGTGACACTTACTACCCTTAGAATGCCAATATCGATCGGCGTGGTCTCCACGTAATTTCTATGTCGGTAGAAGATGGAAGTAAACTTGGTGGCAATCTCATATGGTCAAAGGATATGGTAAGGTGAATGCCTCACTTGAACTAAGTAATGCCTATATGACAAGGAAAATAATAACCAAGGCATAGTAGGTTGGTAACATCATCACCAGTAAAGGGACTAGGGCAATGTGAAAAAAGGTGTTAGTCATTCTCCAATCGGAGTAGTTCACGTGGGCTAAGGATGCAAGGAGTAGGGCCTTACTCCCAAGGAGGGAAGTCGGGCGTTAACTTCCTAGAGAACTACAGGTTCGTATACTACTTTCGTATTACGAGAGTGAATGGTTGTGATTCGATTCTCCATAACTGCTGACCCACGCCAGGGTATGTGGGTAGGATTAGTACTTGGTGAGAACTTCGAGAATGAGTAACCTGACTTCTAGCATATGGTGTTGGTTTATTTTTGCAAATCATAGTCGGACGCTTACGGGTAGAATTTCTCGAGACAGTTCCTTGTTCCTTTGGACTCTTGTGTGTCCCTTTTGATTTTTGTGGTCGAGGATTATTATTCTAACATACGTGGTAACTTGGATTGGTGCCATGTCGTGGTATGGTACAGTTGGGCCTAGTAGAGCGCAGTGGACCAAGTATGGTCAATGCAGCTCATTAACTCGGTGCACCCCGTCTAAGGCATTCTTGCTACTTCCTAAAGTTCTGTGTATGGGTGTCTGCACTTTTGGCCACACGGTTTGCTAATAATACTTTCTCTTCTTAGTATACGTGGCCTTTCGACTGGCCAACACGACAGTCGGTGACTCTGTTTGCAAAAAGCGGGATTATGACTTGAGAATATTATATAGTGTTAAAAATCGAGGAGAACTTAGCATATGCTGTTTCTTTGCCACGATGAGTGGATTAGAGGGAGGCTCTAGTGAGTGATCAAAGGTAAGATTCCTAGAGTAGTACTAGGGTCATCGAGGTGATGCAATGGGAGGTTTAATTCGAACGCACGGTGATGACTTGGTGAGAATATTACTTCTGTGAGTGAGAAATTAGCACAATATGGTTATTGGCAAACTCATATGAGTTGTCTAGTCAGAATAGCTTAAAAATTTGTGGGACGCGGGATGTGGAGTCCTAAGATGGAATTGACTTTGGTGATGAGTGCAACACACTGCACGTCTGAAAAGAGACACGCGGTGTGATACTATGATAAAAACTAAACTAAATCCTCAACAATTAGTATAGAGCATCTATTTTTCACAATTTAAGTATAATAAATTCGTAATTCTTACACTTCCAATATAAAGATTACAATAATGTTTCTCTCAAAATAGAAAATTCTCCAACTATAATTATACCACTAATTTTACAACAAAAAAAAACCTTCCTGAGAAAGTGGTGATCGTTTAAATATGCTCTGATACCATTTTGTAAAACGTGTAAATGCGGTGTGTGATATCGATTTAAAATTATTCGCAAGTTTCCAAGTAAACCTTATTTAATTAGGGTCTATTTTTAAACCAAATACATGTGTGTAATGCACGGTGCCTTCAGCAGACCTTCAAAGATACGAGAGACAGCGAAATACCCTCCAGGTGTCAGTTTGTCATCGTCGGCTCGTCCACATGCAGAATGGCTACGCTCGGTATCCACCGATCAAGTATGGAGATGCCTTCACCACAAAGGTTGAACAAAAGCAAAGTATTGTTCTTGAACACCAAAATGATTCACTAAAGCATATGGTATTTTTATGAATTGAAAATAAAAAGGGATTAAACCCTAAAAGAAGAAGTCAAAATGATTTTTCACTTTCGCAGTTTTTTGTCTTTCAAAACACTGGGACTTCTTAATGAAAACAAAACCATTTAATGAGTATTTATACAAAAATGTGCCACCTCGGTATACGACCTCGTTCGAACGAGATAAGGATCTCGCGCGAACGACGTACATATGTCGTTCAAACGACATTGCACTACATCTATAAGTCGCTCGAACGAGATAGATATCTCGCTTGAACGACCTGGGTGTCAAAATCGAGGTACACTTCAGGACTTAGAAAAAAAAATACTAATACTGAAATTTTGACGAAAAAGTCCGCTCCAACACTTAGAAAATATTTTGTAAAAATATCCCAAAAGCTCTAAGTGGAAAGTTAAGGTATTAAAAACATAACCTTACCAAAGTAAACTTCACGGAGTCTTTTTTATGAAGAAGTTGATATTCGGATCCATCTTTGATGCTTGAATAATCTTGAATGCTCTTTGATGGTGTAGCGGTATATGACATAATAGATTGATAACAGACTTATAGATATATGTCCTTACACTTCCAATCCAGGGTCTAAAATAATTCTCAAAAATAGTCCATAGCATCATAATCCACACTAGCCTACCACTAAAAGAAAATACTGGAAAGTACACAATATGACAGGAATAGATGCTCAAAATATAATTAGCATGATGAATAAAGTGCAACAATATGAATGTGCATATACAAATCAAATGCAATATGCAAGAATTATATCAATATTAATTTCTCAACAACACATCAATGGGTCATCAGGCCTCACCTCCCCTAGTCTTCTCAAAGCCATATAATGATTTTTGGACTATTGGCGAGTACCCATTCTCCGTGCCATATTAAAATCTCATGACATTACACTCAAATCAACAATATTATATATCCCAATGAAACAAATAATAAATTCCAATAATTTTTCAGGATTCTAATGAATATCACAATTCAACATGAGTGTAATTGAAACAGAAAACAAACGGAATACTATCGAGAGAATTTAGGAGGATATTGTGTAAGTCCCGCACCTCAAAATCATCATATGAATCATTACATATAATCTGCCTCAAAAATCAGATTGCACCATCACGTTCCCCTCGTGAAAAATAGTCAAGTCATGTTCTAACCCCAACATAAAAAAAACCCAAATAGGCCTCCAAAACTATGGTTGGATATTGAATAAAATAGGGGCTAGGGTTTGTAGATGAAAGGGAATAATTTCGGAGAGGTCTTCTGGTTGAAAATTTGGTGAGAATTGATTTTTAAAAGCCAAGCAACGAATTTGTTATGACATATAAAGGATTAAGAGTTTGGTTAAGAAAGTAGTTCTAATCAGATATAAACACTCAGATAAACATTCCGGAGGATCGGACTGTTGGACTTGGCTGAAATTTGGGGGCGTAGTAGCTGAAGAGGAGAGAAAGATGCATAAAAATTCATCACGATCGGACGGTAGAATATTTTTATAAATTTTTTTCTAGAGACTTTAATGTTTCGAGAACTCTTAGAGAGTTTATTGTTTTGAGGACTCCTCTAAACGCCCCAAGACTTATATATACTCATACTAGGAGTCTTTTAAGCTAGCTTTTCAAATTTCGATGATAAAAACTAATATATTTAATTCTTCAAAAGAATTAAATATAATTTATTATTTTTCTCTGATTTCCAAAATAAATTTAAAAAAATTCACATTTAAAAAATTCGGGTCGTTACATACTTCCCCAGTAACACCGATTGTCGCCCTCAAAAGTCGACGTAGCCGAACGCTCGCAAATAAAATGCTACTCGATTCTATTTCCCAAAAATAACAAAACTAAAGTCCTCAATCAATTCTACACGTTCTCACATCAAGATCATAAATCTCAACCTGGATGCCTGACACTTCTTCAAAAAATACTCTATATCCAAAGAAAACATGTCGCTCACGCATGCTAGACCCAAAACCCAAAGACCTGAGGGTTGTTGTATACCTAAGCTCATATACCATCTGTAACACCCTGCGTGTTCGAAAAGAGACACGCAACATGCTACTACGATAAAAACTAATCGCAATCCTCAATAATTAGTATAGAGCATCTATTTTTGACAATTTAAATATAATAAATCAGTAATTCTTACACTTCCACAATAATGATTACAATAATGTTTCTCTCAAAATACAAAATTCTCCAACTATAATTATACCACTAATTTTACAACAAAAAAAATCTTCCAATCAAAGCACTAAAATAATTCTCGAAAATAGTCCATAGCGTCCCAATCCACGCTAGCCTGCCACTAAAAGAAAATACGGGAAAGTACACAATATGACAGGAATGGATGCTCAAAAAATAATTAGCACGATGAATAAAGTTCAATAATACGAATGCGCATATACAAATCAAATGTAATACTCAAGCATTATATCAATATTAATTTCTCAACAACACATCAATGGGTCACCAGGCCTCACCTCATGTCCCCCGGGCATCTCAAAGCCATATAACTATTTTTGGTCTTTTGGCGTGTGGTAATTCTCCGTGACATATTAAAATCTCATGAAACTCTGCTGAAATCAACAATATAATATATCTCAATGAATCAAATAATAGATTCCAACAATCTTTCAGGATTTCAATGAATATCACAATTAAAAATTAGTACAATTGACGCAGAAAACAAACGGAATACTCTCGAGAACATTTAGGAGCATAATGTGTTAGTTTCGTACCTCAAAATCATCATATGAATCATTACATATATTCTGCCTCAAAAATCAGATTGCACCATCACGCTCCCCTCGCGAAAAATTGTCATGTCACATTCTAGACCCAACACAAAATAACCCCAAATAGGCCTCCAAATCTATGGTTGATCATTGGATAAAATAAGGGCTAGGGTTTGTATATAAAAGGGATTAATTTTGGAGAGGTCTTTTATTTGAAAAGTTGATGAGAAAGTGATTTTTAAAAGCCGATCCATGAATTTGTTGTGATATATAAAGGATTAAGAGTTTGGTTAAGAAAAGAGTTCGAATCAGATACAAACACTAAAATAAACATTCTGGACGATCGAATCATTGGAATTAGCTAAAATTTGGGGGTGTAGTAGCTGAAGAGGAGAGAAATATGCACAAAACATTTCAGCTCGATCTGACGGTCGAACATTTTATACATTTTTTTCTAGAGAGTTTTATGTTTCGAGAACTCTTAGAGAGTTTTATGTTTTGAGGACTCTTCTAAACACCCCCAAGACTTATATATACTCATATATGAGTCTTTTAAGCTATCTTTCCGAATTTCGAATATAAAAACCAATATATTTAATTATTAAAAATAATTTAATCCAAAATATAATTTTTCTCCGATTTCAAAATAAATTTAAAAAAATTCCCATTTAAAAAATTCGAGTTGTTACATACTTCCCCACTAACCAGGAATTTCTCCCTCGAAAGTCGACATTGCCTAACACTCGAAATTAAAATTCTACATGATTCTATTTCCCCAAAATCATGACACTAAAGTTCTCAATCAATTCGATACGTTCTCACATCAAGATCACAAATCTCAACCTCAATGCCTGACACGTCTTCAAAAAATACTTTATCTCCAAAGAAAACACGTCTCTCAGGCATGCTAGACCCAAAACGCAAAGTCCCGAGGGTTGTCGTATACCAAAGCTCTGATAGCATCTGTAACACCCCGCGCGTCCAAAACGAGACACGCAGCATGCTACTACGATCAAGACTAAACTAAATCCTAACAATTAGTATAGAGCATATATTTTCCACATTTTAAATATAACAAATCCATAATTCTTACACTTCGAGAATAATGATTGCCATAATGTCTATCTAAAAATACAAAATTCTCCAACTACAATTATACCACTAATTTTACAACAACAAAAAAATCTTCCAATCCTAGCTTTAAAATAATTCTCCAAAATAGTCCATGGAGCCCCAATCCACTCTAGCCTGCCACTAAAAGAAAATATGGGGAAGTACACAAAATGATAGGAATAGATGCTCAAAAAATAGTTAGCATGATGAATAAAGTGAAATAATTCGAATGTGCATATACAAATGAAATGCAATACTTAAGCATTATATCAATATTAATTTCCCAATAACACATCAATGGGTCACTAGGCCTCACCTCACCTCCCCTAGGCATCTCAAAGCCATTTTACGATTTTTGGACTATTGGCGGGTGCCCATTCTCCATGCCATATTAAAATCTCATGACATTATGCTCAAATCAACAATATAATATATCTAATTGAATCAAATAATAGACTCCAACAATTTTTCAGGATTCCAATAAATATCACAATTCAGCATGAGTGCAATTGACACAGAAAACACACGGAATACTCTCGAGAGAATTTAGGAGCATATTGTGTAGGTCCCGTACCTTAAAATCATTACATATATTCTGTCTCAAAAATCATATTGCACCATGACGTTCCCCTCGCGAAAAATAGTCGAGTCACGTTCTAGCCCCAACACAAAATAACCCCAAATAGGCCTCCAAATCTATGGTTGAACATTGAATAAAATAGGGGATAGGGTTTGTAAATGAAAGGGAATAATTTTGGAGAGGTCTTCTGGTTGAAAATTTAATGAAAAAGTGATTTTTAAAAGTCAAGCCACAAATTTGTTGTGATATATAAAGAACTAACAGCTTGGTTAAGAAAAGAGTTCAAATCAGAAACCAACACTTAAATAAACATTTCGGAGGATTGGACCGTTGGAATTAATTGAAATTCGGGGACGTAGTAGCTAAAGAGGATAGAAAGTTGTACAAAAAAATTCAGCTCGATCGGAAGTTTAAATATTTTTATATTTTTTTTTTCTTGAGAGTTTTATGTTTCGAGAACTCTTAAAGAGTTTTTTGTTTTGAGGACTCTTCTAAACGCCCCAAGACTTATATATACTCATATTGGGAGTCTTTTAAGCTAGCTTTTCGGATTTCGAATATAAAAACCAATATATTTAATTATTAAAAATAATTAAATCCAAAGTATTATTTTTCTCCAATTTCCAAAATAAATTTAAAAAAAAATCCCATTTAAAAAATTCGGGTTGCTACATACTTCCCCACAAACATGGAATTTCGGCCTCGAAAGTCCACATAGTGTAATGCTGGAAAATAAAATGCTACTCGATTCTATTTCTAAAAAATCACAACACTAAAGTCCTCAATAAATTCTACACGTTCTCACATCAAGATCACAAATCTCAACCTCGATGCCTGAAATGTCTTCAAAAAACACTCTATCTCCAAAGTTAACACGTGTCTCACGCATGCTAGACCAAAAACCCAAAGTCCTGAGGGTTGTCGTATACCTAAGCTCTGATACCATTTGTAACACCCCGCGCGTTTGAAGAGAGACACGCGATGTGCTACTACGATAAAAACTAAACCAAATCCTCAACAATTAGTATAGAGCATCTATTTCCCACAATTTAAATATAACAAATCCATAACCCTTACACTTCCACAATATTGATTACAATAATGTCTCTCCCAAAATACAAAATTCTCCACCTATAATTATACCACAAATTTTACAACAAAACAAATCTTCCAATCCAAGCTCTTAAATAATTCTCCAACATAGACCATACCGTACCAATCCACGCTAGCCTGCCACTAAAAGAAAATACGTGGAAGTACACATTATGATTGGAATATATGCTCAAAAAATAATTAGCACGATGAATAAAGGGCAACAATACGAGTGCGCATATATAAATCAAATGCAATACTCAAGCATTATATCGATATTAATTTCTCAACAACACATCAATGGGTCACTAGGTCTCACCTCATCTCCCTTAGGCATCTCAAAACCATATAACGATTTTTGGACTATTGGAGGGTGCCCATTCTCCGAGCCATATTAAAATCTTATGACACTATGCTCAAATCAACAATATAATATAGCTCAATGAATCAAATAATAGATTCCAACAATTTTTTAGTATTCAAATGAATATCACAATTCAACATGAGTGCATTTAACACAGAAAACAACCGGAATACTCTCGAGAGAATTATGGAGCATATTGTGTAAGTCTTGTACCTTAAAATCACCAGATGAATCATTACATATATTCTTCCTCAAAAATCAGATTGTACCATCTCGTTCCCCTCGCGAAAAATAGTCAAGTCACGTTTTTTCCACATCACTAAATAACCCAATAGGCCTCCAAATCTATGGTTGAACATTGAATAAAATAAGGGGCTAGGGTTTGTAGATGAAAGGGAAAATTTTTGGAGAGGTCTTCTGGATGAAAAGTTGATGAAGAAGTGATTTTTAAAAGCCAAGCCTCGCATTTGTTGAGATATATAATGGATTAAGAGCTTAGTTATGAAAAGAGTTCTAATCAGATACAAACACAAAAATACACATTTCGGATAATCGGACCGTTGGTATTGACAGAAATTTGGGGGCCTAGTAGATGAAGAGGAGAAAACGCTGCACAAAAATTTTGTACTCGATCGCACGTACGAATGTTTTTATATATTTTTTTCTAGAGTGTTTATGTTTCGAGGAATCTTAGAGAGTTTTATATTTTGAGGACCCTTTTAAACACCCTAAGACTTATAAATACACATATTAGGAGTCTTTTAAGCTAAGTTTTAGAATTTCGAATATAAAAATCAATATATTTAATCATTAAAAATAATCAAATCCAAAATTTTATTTTTCTCCGCTTTCCAGAAAAAAATTTCCAAAAATTCCAATTAAAAAAATTCGAGTTGTTACATACTTCCCCACTAACAAGGAATTTCGCCCTTGAAAGTCGACGTAGCCTAATGCTTGACAATAAAATTCTACTCGATTCTATTTCTAAAAAATCACAACACTAAAGTCCTCAATCAATTCTACACGTTCTCACATCAAGATCACAAATCTCAACCTCAATGCCTGACACCTCTTCAAAAAATACTCTATCTCCGAAGCAAACACGTCTCTCACGTATACTAGTGCCAAAACCCAAAGACTTGAGGGTTGTCGTATACCTATGCTCTGATTCCATTAAGAACATCCCACGCGTCCAAAAAGAAACACACGACGTGATACTACGATAAAAAACTAAACTAAATCCTCAACAATTAGTAGATAGCATCTATTCTCCACAATTTAAATATAACAAATCCATAATTCTTACACTTCCGCAATAATGATTACAATAATATTTCTCTCAAAATACAAAATTCTCCAACTATTATTATACCACTAATTTTACAAGAAACAAAATATTTTAATGCAAGCTCTAAAATAATTCTCCAAAATAGTCCTTAGCGTCCCAATCCACGCTAGCCTGCCACTAAAAAAAAATACGGGGACGTACACAATATGATAAGAATAGATGCTCAAAAAATAATTTGCACGATGAATAAAGCGCAACCATACGAATCCGCATATACAAATCAAATTCAATACTCAAGCATTATATTAATATTAATTTCTCAACAACACATCAATGTGTCACCAAGCCTCACCTCACCTCCCCTAGGAATCTCAAAGTCATACAACGATTTTTGAACTATTGGCTAGTGCCCATTCTCCGTGACATATTAAAATCTCAAGAAACTATGCTGAAATCAACAAAATAATATATCTCAATGAATGAAATAATAGATTCCAAAATTTTTTCAGGATTCCAATGATATCACAATTCAACATGAGTGCAATTGACACATAAAAGAAATAGAATACTATCAAGAGAATTTATGAGCATATTCTATAAGTCCCGTACCTCAAAATCATCACATGAATCATTACGTATATTCTCGCTAAAAATCAGATTGCACCATCACGTTCCCCTCACGAAAAATAGTCAAGTCACGTTCTAGCCCCAACACAAAATAACCCCAATAGGCCTCCTAATCTATGTTTGAACATTGAATAAAATAGAGGCTAGGGTTTGTAGATGAAAGGGAATAATTTTAGAGAGGTCTTCTGGTTGAAAAGTTGATGAAAAAGTGATTTTTAAAAGCCAAGCCACGAATTTGTTCTATTATATAAAGAATTAAGAGCTTAGTGAAGAAAAGAGTTCTAATCAGATACAAACACTAAAATAAACATTCCGGAAAACCGTACGTTTGGAATTGGCTGAAATTTGGGGGCGTAATAGCTGAAGAGGAAAGAAAGCTGCACAAAAAATTTCAGCTCGATCGGACGGTCGAATGTTTTGATAAATTTTTTTACAGAGTTTTATGTTTCGAGGAATCTTATAAAGTTTTATATTTTGAGGACCCTTCAAAACGCCCCAAGACTTAAATATATGCATATGAGGAGTCTTTTAAGCTAGGTTTTAGATTTTCGAATATAATAACCAATATATTTAATCATTAAAAATAATCAAATCCAAAATTTTATTTTTCTTCGCTTTCCAAATTTAATTTTAAAAAAATTCCAATTTAAAAAATCTGGGTTGTTACATACTTCCCAACTAACGAGGAATTTCTCCCTCGAAAGTCAACGTAGCCTAACGCTAAAAAATAAAATGCTACTCGATTCTAATTTCCAAAAATCACAACACTAAATTCCTCAATCGATTCTACACGTTCTCACATCAAGATCACAAATCTCCACCTCAGTGTCTGACACGTATTCAAAAAATACTCTATCTCCAAAGAAAATACGTTTCTCACGCATACTAGTCTCAAAACCCAAAGACTCGAGGGTTGTCGTATACCTAAGCGCTGATACCATCTCTAACACCCCACGCGTTCGAAAAGAGACATATGGCATGCTATTATGATAAAAACTAAACTAAATCCTCAACAATTATTATAGTGCATCTATTTTCTAGAATTTAAATACAACAAATCCATAATTGTTAGACTTCCACAATAATAATTACAATAATGTTTCGATCAAAATATAAAACTCTCCAAATATAATTATACCACTAATTTTACAACAAAAAAATCTTATAATCCAAGCTCTAAAATAATTCTTCAAAATAGTCCATAGCGTCCCAATCCATGCTAGCCTGACACTAAAAGAAAATACGGGGATGTATACAATATGACAGGAATAGATGCTCAAAAAATAATTAGCACGATGAATAAAGCGTAACAATACGAATCCGTATATACAAATCAAATGCAATACACAAGCATTATATCAATATTAATTTCTCAACAACACATCAATGGGTCACCAGGCCACACCTCACTTCCACTAGGCATCTCAAAGTCATATAACATTTTTAAACTATTGGCAGGTGCCCATTCTCCGTGCCATATTAAAATCTCATGACACAATGCTGAAATCAAAAAAATAATATATCTCAATGAATCAAATAATTGATTCCAATAATTTTTCAGGATTCCAATGATATCACAATTCAACATGAGTGCAATTGAAACAGAAAACAAACGGAATACTCTCATGAGAATTTAGGAGCATATTCTGTGAGGCCTGTACCTCAAAACCATCACATGAATCATTACATATATTCTACCTCAAAAATCAGATTGCACTATCACGTTCCCTCGTGAAAAATAGTCAAGTCACGTTCTAGTCCTGACACAAAATAACCCTAAATAGGCCTCTAAATCTATGGTTGAACATTGAATAAAATAGGGGCTAGGGTGTGTAGATGAAATGGAATAATTTTGGAGAGGTCTTCTCGTTGAAAAGTTGATGAAAAAGTGATTTTTAAAAGGTAAGCCACGAATTTGTTATGATATATAAAGGATTAAGAGCTTAGTTAAGAAAAGAGTTCTAATCAGATATAAACATTAAAATAAACATTCTGGACAATCGGACCATTGGAATTGGCTGAAATTTGGGGGCGTTGTAGATGAAGAGGAGAGAAAGCTACATAAAAAATTTCAGCTCGATCGTACGGTCGAATGTTTTTATAATTTTTTTTCTAGAGATTTTTTATGTTTCGAGGACTCTTAGAGAGTTTTATATTTTGAGGAAACTTCTAAACGCCCCAAGACTTATATATAAGCATATTAGGAGTCTTTTACGTTAGGTTTTCGAATTTTGAATATAAAAACTAATATATTTTATCATTAAAAATAATCAAATCCAAATTTTGTTTTTCTCTACTTTCCAAAATTAATTTTCAAAAAATTCCAACTTAAAAAATTCGGGTTATTACATACTTCCCCACTAACAAGGAATTCCACCCTCGAAATCGACGTAGCCTATCGTTCGAAAATAAAATGCTACTCGATTCTATTTTCCAAAAATCACAACACTAAAGTCCACATTCAATTCTACACCTTCTCACATCAAGATCACAAATCTCAACCTCAATGCTTGACACGTCTTCAAAAAATACTCTATCTCCAAAGAAAATACGTCTCTCACGCATACTAGTCCGAAAACCCAAAGACCGGAGGGTTATCGTATACCTAAGCTCTGATACCATCTGGAACATCCCGCACGTCCGAAAAGAGACACGCAGTGTGCTGCTACGATAAAAACTAAACTGAATGCCCAACACTTTATACAGAGCATATATTTTCCACAATTTAAATATAACAAATCCATAATTCTTACACTTCCGCAATAATGATTATAATAATATTTCTCTCAAAATAGAAAATTCTCCAACTAGAATTATACCACTAATTTTACAGAAAAAAAATCTTCTAATCCAAGCTCTAAAATAATTCTCCTAAATAGTCCATAGCGTACCAATCCACAGTAGCCTGCCACTAAAAGAAAATACGGGTACGTACATAATATGATAGGAATAGATGCTCAAAAAATAAGTAGCACGATGAATAAAGCGCAACAATACTGTGACAACTCGCTCATCAAAATAAGGGGTGGCCATCCCGATACTCCAATAATAATGGGAATCATAGATGGACGATTCTCAGCATCACAATAATAAAATAAGTATACTGGATAACCACGCTATATTTCAGAAAAACAGGTTGCCAAAAATTTAATTTTATAAGTTGAACATAGAATTTAAACAACCCAATCTGAAAAGAAAGTGGAAATCCAAAAGAACTTATATTACATCCGCATCACGTATACAATAAGGGGACCGAATATGTTGTCGGTCAACAGTCACTTACAACGTATTACAACAAATTCATTAAATTACATAATACATTACAATAACCAAAAACAAAAGTTTGGGCCACACGCCCAAGTAAATGAACCGATCATAACTAGAGTACAAAAATGAAGGCGTCTACAACAAAATATCTCGTAATATCCACAAAGTATCACGGCTCCCCAAAAACAATGGAATAGGAAAGTCAGAGCGGGCATCCTTGTGGCGGAGCACCTGAGCGGATACAAGATTCATGCACAACAAGAAATACGAACGGGTCAGGGCCTGGTTTTATATGATCACCAGATGAATTAAGAGTATGACAGTTATGAAAAATCAATCATGATTGATAAGGATAAGGATAAGAATCTACCTACAAAATCTAAAGGCATAAACTAAGGCAATTTAAATGATCATAAGTTTTCTTCAGTTATGCAAGAAGATATAAATGATTATCATTAATTAAAAACCTCCATCATTTACACCGTTTCGTTTCACTGTTGCGTTCTCATTATGAAACATAATCACAATTATATGCTCTTTGCGGCATTTATCATAGATCAAGTCCAACTTGCATAAGAATAGTTATATTCATATACATATAATGATTCTAAGACCGCCCGTCCGGGTTTCTCCACTGTGCGCGCCCCTAAATGACTATCATCTTCCAGGGCCTATCAACCAAGATAACCTGGGAACCTAACGCGACGTCGGGAAGTGACCATATACCTGCGAGTGAGTCATAACCACACCCAAAATTACCTCACTAGCGCAAATAAATACAACATACATAATAACCGGTCATATAGCCGAGGACTATATTCACCCTGCATTACTAGCCAAGGGACTTCACCTCATGCGCGAACTTCCCTTATGATAGCATTTAAAAAGGTGTATTTAAGTAAATTATCATTTACCATTTTCATTTTCATTTTGATAAATACATTACATTTTATCCGGAGCCATACATATTTCATGCCATCATTATAAATTCAATGATTAATGAACCTCTTATTCATACTCCAAGAATTTGTGGTGTCACTATAACCCATCAAGTCTAACATACCTTAATTAAGCTTCTAAAATCTCCCAATATGACCTTACAACTCCTAGTCTCATAGTAATTTGCTAAAGGAAACGAATGCCCTAACATCACTTTGTACACCCCCGGAATAAGCCCTATTTAATACATTTCTAATGTAGGGTAGTTAACTAACTCATCTAGGACTCTAGGACTCTAAGTTTACTTCATACAAGAAGATTCCTAAGTCCTAAGCCTAAAGAAAAAGGGTTGAAATTGAGTTAGAAAAATAACTCAAAATAGCAGGATTTCAGAATCGATTCGCCCTGGCCGAATCGATTCGGTCAGAAAGCAAATTGATTCGGACCAGCCGAATCGATTCGAATAAGAGGCCCTGACTTTCTGCATAATTTCCGAATCGATTCTGATAGGCCGAATCGATTCGGTCCACTTAGACCTGTAAGTTGGCCCTATAGAGAATCTATTCTATAGGGGCGAATCGATTCGCCCAACCCAGAATTACCTAATTCGGCTATGGAGTATTGGACTCCAAATTTCCCCCAACTCATTTCTACTCAAACCAAGATAATTTATTGCAACCAACTACTCATAAATGCATCTATCAACTATAAATTACCCCAATAAACATCTAAATCAACTTCCAAGGGTTCAAAACCTACAATTCCATTTCAAACCCTAATATTGTTAAACCATAACCAATCCACAACAATCAATACAAATTATTCATACTAAACCATATATTAGCAAGTAAGAAAACTTGCCTTGAGGTAGAAATCTCAGATTTCTTTGTGGTAGAAACAATCCCAAGCCTCAATCTTCAATCTCTCGCTTTTCTCCTCTTTTCTCCACAATTTCTCTTCCTTTCTAGGTTAGTAAATATACACTTAAGAAAAATAAAAGGATTAGCAAGACTAAATCATGACATTAGTCTAAATTCACAACTTAAATGGTTAATACCATATTAAAATGACTCACAACTACACATTATGTTAAAACCAGTCAAAAGTGCTCGAAATCCAAAATTACAATATGGCACTTATTTTGACTATCTTGCACATTTCGGGACTAACTACGCCCTCTAAATTGGCATCCAACAATTTTATAAATCATTTCAAGTTCTGGTTTCATTTAAACCATAAATGTTATGTTTATCACATGACACTATAAAATGCAACATGATGATATTTACATACACATACAGTAAATAGGCAACAATCTAGTAAATATTAACTTTCAACTCATTCAATTAATATTTACTCCATTTTCCAACATTTTATATAATTACTTCACACGGTAAGTTAATATAAAACGAGTTCTCAAAAGCGGGGGTTGTTACAAATACGAATCCGCATATACAAATCAAATGCAATACTCAAGCATTATATCAATATTAATTTCTCAACAACACATCTATGGGTCATCAGGACTCACCTCACCTCCCCTAGGCATCTCAAAGTCATATAATGATTTTTGAACTATTGGCAGGTGCCCATTCTCTATGTCATATTGAAATCTCAAGAAGCTATGTTGAAATCAACAAAATAATATATCTCATTGAATTAAATAATAGATTCCAATAGTTTTTCAGGATTCCAATAATATCAGAATTCAACATGAGTGCAATTGACAAATAAAACAAATGGAGTACTCTCGAGAAAATTTAGGAGCATATTGTGGAAGTTCCGTACCTCAAAGTCATCACATGAATCATTACATATCTTTTGCCTCAAAAATAAGATTGCAGCATCACGTTCCCCTCGCGAAAAATAGCCAAGTCACGTAATAGTCCCAACACAAAATAACCCCAAATAGTCCTCCAAATATATGGTTGAAAATTGAATAAAATAGGGTCTGGGGTTTGTAGATGAAAGGGAATAACATTGGAGAGGTCTTCTGGTGTTGCTAAAAAGTCATTTTTAAAAGCCAAGCCACGAATTTGTTGTGTTATATAAAGGATTAAGAGGTTGGTTAAGAAAACAGTTCTAATCAGATACAAATACTAAAATTAACATTTCAGACGATCAAACCGTTGGAATTAGCTGAAATTTGGGGGCGATAGCTGAAGAGGAGAGAAAGCGGTATAAAAAATTTCAGCTCGATGGAACAGTCAAATATTTTTATATATTTTTTTCTAGAGAGTTTTATGTTTTGAGGACTCTTCTAAACGCCCCAAGACTTATATAAACTCATATTAGGAGTCTTTTGAGTTAGCTTTTCGAATTCTGAATATAAAAATAATATATTTAATTATTAAAAGTAATTAAATCCAAAATTTTAATTTTCTTCGATTTTCAAAATAAAATTAAAAAAATTCTCATTAAAAAAATCCTTGTTGTTACATACTTCCCCATTAACCAGGAATTTTGACCTCGAAAGTCGACGTTGCTTAATGCTCGAAAATAAAATGCTACTTGATTCTATTTTTGAAAAATCACAACACTAAAGTCCTCAATCAATTCTACTCGTTCTCACATCAAGATCACAAATCTCAACCTCGATGCTCGATACGTCTTTGAAAAATACTCTATCTCCAAAGAAAACACGTCTCTCACGTATGCTAGACCCAAATCCCAAAGACCCGAGGGTTGTCGTATACATAAGCTCTGATACCATCTCTAACACCCCCGCGTGTTAGAAAAGAGACACGCGGCGTGCTATTATGATAAAAACTAAACTAAATCCTCAACAATTATTATAGTGCGTCTATTTTCTACAATTTAAATATAACAAATCCATAATTGTTAGACTTCCACAATAATAATTAAAATAATATTTCTATCAAAATATAAAATTATCCAACTATAATTATACCACTAATTTTACAACAAAAAAAATCTTCCAATACAAGCTCTAAAATACTTTTCCAAAATAGTCCATAGCATCCCAATCCATGCCAGCCTGCCACAAAAAAAAAATACATAGAAGTACACAATATGACAGAGATAGATTCTCAATAAATAATTAGCGCGATGAATAAAACGCAATAATACGAATGCGTATATACAAATCAAATTCAATACTCAAGCATTATATCAATCTTAATTTCTCAACAACACATAAATGGGTCATAAGGCCTCACCTCACCTTCCCCTGGCATCTTAAAGTCATATAACGATTTTTGGACTACTGACGGGTGGTCATTATCCGTGCCATATTAAAATCTCATGACACTTTGCTCAAAGCAACAATATAATATATCTTAATGAATCAAATAATAGATTCCAACAAATTTTCAGGATTCCAATGAATATCACAATTCAACATGAGTGCAGTTGACACAGAAAACAAACGAAATACTCTCGAGAGAAATTAGGAGCATATTGTATAAGTCCCGTATGTCAAAATCATCACATGAGTCATTACATATATTCTGCCTCAAAAATCAAATTGCACCATCACGTTCCCCTCACAAAAAATAGGTAAGTAACGTTCTAGCCCCAACACAAAATAACCCCAAATAAGCCTCCATATCTATGGTTGAACACTGAATAAAATAGGGGCTAGGGTACGTAGATGAAAGGGAATAATTTTTTAGAGGTCTTCTGGTTGAAAAGTTGATGAAAAAGTGATTCTTAAAAGTCAAGCCACGGATTTTTTGTGATATATAAAGGATTAAGAGATCAGTTAAGAAAAGAGTTCTAATCAGATATAAATACTAAAAAAAACATTTCGGACGATCAGACCATTGGAATTGGATGAAATTTGGGGGCGTAGTATCTGAAGAGGAGAGAAAGTTGCACAAAAAAGTCCAGCTCAATCAGACGGTCGAATATTTTTATATATTTTTTCAAGAGAGTTTTATGTTTCGAGTACTCTTAGAGAGTTTTATGTTTTGAGGACTCTTCTAAACACCCCAAGACTTATATATACTCATATTAGGAGTCTTTTAAGCTAGCTTTTTGAATTTTGAATATAAAAAACAATATATTTAATCATTAGAAACAATTAAATCCAAAATTTTATTTTTCTTCGATTTTCAAAATAAATTAAAAAAAATAGCCATTTAACAAATTCCGGGTTATTACATACTTCCCCACTAACTAGGAATTTCGGCCTCGAAAGTCCACGTAGCCTAACACTCGAAAATAAAATGTTAGCCGATTCTATTTCCAAAAAATCACAACACTGATGTGACACCCCGCCTAATTAAATACCGGGCGATCACTCCTTTATTAAATTAAAATCAAGGTGAACAGTTGGATCATTCTTAGCATCACTGTCGTGAAAATAAATTTCCAATTTAAACACCCTAATTAATTAAGCTAAGTGTCAAAACCAGTTTTAACATTCCTTTTAAATTTTATTTATTTATTTTATTAAACAATCAATCCAATAATTTAACATTCAACACTGGCTACTAACAATAAAACTTAAAGTAAACCATCTAGAATATAATAAATCCCAAAGTGACAATACTAGAAATGGATGAAGTACAATATCCAAATAACAACTGAATAATGTAAAGGGCAACACATGCCCCAATAATGAACATGCCAGGAGTAGAATCAAATAGATGAAGTCATCGAAACAACAGGCCTGCAACTCCCACCTAAGCTGCAGCGCGTTCCTGCCAAAGGACCCTATGCAAGACGCCCCTATGGTTGGGCACCTGTAATATATACATATATATATACAAGAGAGAAAGAGAAATGGAAACGGGTGAGAGCCCGATAGTGTATATGATTTAAAAATTCATTTAGCAAGTATTTAAATTGATTACAGGCTAATGCAACAACATATTAGTGCGACACTCTCTTGAGAAATTCTCACATCTCTTCTAATGTGCACACCTATCACACTAACCTTCCCAATAGTTTATCTCGTCATATATCGCACTATCTTTCCCCAATGATTTAACTTACCTTAGGTTATTCGCAGGATTTAAAATTGAACGATACAATTATTTAAAAAGAGTATTTCAATTAGTATCCAAAGTTCTCGTTTTAACGTTATTAATTTATAAAGTTCTCCGGTGTCATATTATACTTTCTCAAAACAAGTATTACAATTTGAGTCATCAACCATGTCCTACATATCAAATCACAGTAGGCAGTTCCAGATTTCAGAATTTCATATATATATTAACTGCTCGTAACATATATATATCATAACAGCACCCCACATAAAAACTATGGTGCGGGCATACTCTACTATCCAAACCCCGTATCACTCGTATTAAGGGGAATACAAATTCAGAATCACTCTGGAATTGTATTAACACATACACAACAATATTGAGGCGAAGCATAGATTCCAAGTCTCTAAGAGGATGGCACATACCTGCGTCTCTTAGGACCCTCTGAACTATCAAATCGATAGCTTGTACCAAGGATATCTATCTTCTAGGGTACGAGTCAATATCCCCCATGAGGCAACACAGGATAAGATCGTCCCAGTGCGGCAACCTTAGGGATAGCAAGTAGCGTGGGTATGTTTTTCACACATAGATAGTATATGCAAACACAATCATATAACTATACTAATATTACCATATCAATATTAGGTATATTTCAAATCCCATAGTTACGACTTGTATCCTTATTTTCACCTTTTTCGTAAACACATATAACGGTTCGTTTCTAACCTTGATTCGTTATTATTCCAACTTACCACATAACTCTCATGGCTTTATCCTCCCAATTATAAAATTCAGTAGGTATTCGTCTATTCTCTATCATAACTATTTGACGTAATTTCTCACTTTAAATACGTAGTTTCATCATTCCTTATATAATTATCCCAAAAATACAATTCTCGTCATATATTAGAGGTCCCAAAATTTATTCATATACCCTACTGGTCCTCTTTATCTCCCAAAACATATTTTTAAGGGTGACCATGAATTATTCCTCGTTAAAGTGAATTTCAACTAATTAAGAAGGAAAGATATGAGTCTGCCAGGAGGTGTCGATCGATCAAGGTCTAGGGCTCGATCGATCGAACCTTCGATCGATCGAAGATCTGGACTCGATCGATCGATCAAGAAGGTCTCCGAAATCTGCAGATTTGCAGTTACGGGTTTCATATTCTAACCTTCACCAAATCCATATTTTTCATACCCAAAATTTATACTACTGACATTATATCATCATACTATGAATTTTCAACGTAAAGCATGTAGATTTCTATTATTAAACATGGATCAACAAGCCCCAAATTCATCTAAAACCTCAAGAACCCTAGAATTTCATTAATATGTTCCAATCCATCTTTTCCAGAGTTTTCTTCATCTACAACCTCATAAATTCGTGGTTCAATCCTCTACATGTTAAGGGGTTTCCAGAATAACAATTAATCCATCCCTACATGCAATTTCCTATCTCATCTTTTAGGTTTCTTCCATAAAAACTCATTCTAATTACTCCTAAACTAATATGAAAGATGCATCAATGAAATAAGCACGATAAACACTTGCCTGGGATTTTTAGAAGTCTAGTTTGGTTCCGAAATTGGTGTGGTTGCGTTCCCCATCTCGCGATCTACGCTTTGGCGGTGGCGGCGGTGCAAACGGTTGAGTTTTGAGCCTTGGAATGCCTTGAGAGCTCTCTCCTCTCTTCTCTAATGGCCGTTCTAGTGTTTTGAGCTTTCTAACCCTAGATGATAACCTAGATATCTTATATAACCCTTTAATTTTCGTGGGTTTAATTACCCAAAAATGTGAAATGTCCAAAATGCCCTCCCGGGGTACTAATTAGGCCTAAAAACGCCCCGAGACCCAAACTAAACCCCCGGGCACACTTTTCTGACTATCTCGACCCTTTAGGACGCGTTGGTGCACTCAAAATGACCATACGAATAACTTATAAAATATTCACTTTTATTTATCAATATTTAGTCCCGACGCGACACGGGCGCGTCCCGACTCAAATTTTCAAAATTATCATTTTATTCACTCGTGACATTCAATATAACCAATATTATATATTAATTTTCTCATTAGTAATATTCGACAAATTTCCCATAATTACTAACTCTCGTCACGTTAATAATTATAACATAATTAATTTTTGGATTTTATTAAATAATTAATTCACATTAAATTTAATAAATCCCCAAATTAATATAGCATAAAAATACGGGGTATTACATACTTCCCCCCTAATAACGGAATTTCATCCCGAAATTCGGAAAATAAGGCATACCTGGTAAGAACAAATCTGGATATCTCTCGCGCATATTGGCCTCGCGCTTCCAAGTGGATTCCTCCACATTATGATGCTCCCACTGGACCCGTACAAGTGGAACTATCTTCGAGCTCATCTCCTCTCACTATAGTCTAGGATAGACAGCGGTATCTCCTCGTAAGAACTATCAGGCTGTAAGTCTATCTCGCCTATCGCGATGTGAGTATGGGGAAAGTACAACAATACGATAGTAATATATGCTCAAAAAATAATTAGCACGATGAATAAAGTTCAACAATACGAATGAGCATATACAAATCAAATGCAATACTAAATCATTTTATCAATATTAATTTCTCAATAACACATCAATGGATCACAAGGCCTCACCTCACCTCCCCTAGGCATCTCAAAGCCATATAATGATTTTTGGAATATTGTCAGGTGGTCATTCTCCGTGCCATATTAAAATATCATGACATTTTGCTCAAATAAACAATATAATATATCTCAATGAATCAAATAATCGATTCCAACAATATTTCAGGATTCCAACGAATATCCCAATCCAACATTATTGTAATTAACATAGAAAACAGACGGAATACTCTCGAGAAAATTTAGGAGCATATTGTGTAAGTTTTGTACCTCAAAATCATCACATGAATCATTACATATACTCTTCTTCAAAAATCACATTGTGCCATTACGTTCCCCTCGTAAAAAATAGTCAAGTTACGTTCTAGCCCCAACACAAAATAACCCCAAATAGTCCTCCAAATCTATGGTTGAACATTGAATAAAATCGGGGTTAGGGTTTGTAGATGAAAGGGAATAATTTTGGAGAGGTTTTCTGGTTGAAAAGTTGATGAAAAAGTGATTTTTAAAAGCCAAGTTACAAATTTGTTGTGTTATATGAAGGCTTAAGAGCTTAGTTGAGAAAAGAGTTCCAATTAGATACAAATACGAAAATAAACATTCTGAACAATTGGAACGTTGGATTTGGATGAAATTTGGGGGCATATTAGCTGAAAAGGATAGAAAACTATGCGGAAAATTTCAGCTCGATCACACGGTCGAATGCTTTTATATATTTTTTTAGAGAGTTTTATGTTTCGAGGACTCTTAGAGAGTTTTATGTTTTGAGGACCCTTCTAAACGCACAGGACTTATATCTACGCATATTAGGAATCTTTTATGCTAGGTTTTCGAATTTCGAAAATAAAAAACAATATATTTAATTATTAAAAATAATTTAGTCCAAATTTTTTTCCCCGATTTTCAAAATATATTTTTAAAAAATTCCCATTTAAAAAATTTGGGTTGTTACATACTTCCCCACTAACCAGGAATTTCGCCCTCGAAAATAAAATGTTACCCGATTCTATTTCCAAAAAATCACAACACTGAAGTCCTCAATCAATTCGACATGTTCTCACATCAAGATCACAAATCTCAACCTTGATGCCTGACATGTCATTAAAAACTATACTATATCTCCAAAAAAAATACATCTCTCACGCATGCTAGAATCATGACCCAAAGACCCGAGAGTTATCGTATACCTAAGCTCTGATACCATCTGTAACGCCTCGCGCGTTCGAAAAGAGACACGCGGCGTGCTACTACGATAAAAACTAAACTAAATCCTCAACAATTAGTATCGAGCATCTATTTTCCATAATTTAAATATAACAAATCCATAATTCTTACACTTACGCAATAATGATTACCTTAATGTTTCTCTCAAAATACAAAATCCTCCAATTATAATTATAACACGAATTTTACAACAAAAACAATCTTCCAATCCAAGCTCTAAAAATAATTGTCCAAAGAAGTATATAGCGTCCCAATTCGCGCTTGCCTACCACTAAAAGAAAATATGGGGAAGTACCCAATATGATAGGAATATATGCTCAAAAATAAATAGCACGATGAATAAAACGCAACAATACGAATGCGCATATACAAATCAAAAGCAATACTAAAGCATTATACCAATATTAATTTCTCAACAACACATCAATGGGTCATCAGGCCTCACCTCAACTCTCCTAGGCATCTCAAAGCCATATAAGGATTTTTTTACTATCGGCGGGTGCCTATTCTCCGTGCCATATTGAAATCTCATGACATTATACTCAAATCAACAATATAATATATCTCAATGAATCAAATAAAAAATTCCAATAGTTTTTCAAGATTCTAGTGAATATCACAATTCAACATGAGTGTAATGGACACAAAAAAGAAACGGATTACTATCGAGATAATTTAGGAGAGATATTTTCAAAGTCCCGTACCTTAAAATCATCACATGAATCATCACATATATTCTGCCTCAAAAATCAGATTGCACCATCACGTTCCCCTCGTGAAAGATAGTCAAGTCCCCTTTTTCCCCAACACAAAATAACCCCAAATAGACCTCCAAATCTATGGTTAAACATTGAATAAAATAGGGGCTAGGGTTTGTAGATGAAAGGGAATAATTTTGGAGAGGTCTTCAGGTTGAAAAGTTGATGAAAAACTAATTTTGAAAAGCCAAGCCACGTTGTGATATATAAAGGACTAAGAGCTTGGTTAAGAAAAGAGTTCTAATTAGATACAAACACTAAAATAAACATTTCGGACGATCGGACCGTTGAAATTGGCTAAAATTTGGGGGCGTAGTAGCTAAAGAGGAGAGAAAAAGGCATAAAAAATTCCAGCTTGATCGGTCATTCGAATATGTTTGTATATATTTTTTCTAGAGAGTTTTATGTTTCGAGGACTCTTGGAGAGTTTTATCTTTTGAGGACTCTTCTAAACGCCCAGGACTTATATATACTCGTATTAGGAGTCTTTTAAGTTAGCTTTCCAAATTTCGAATACAAAAAATATATTTAATTATTAAAAATAATTATATCTAAAATATTATTTTTCTTTGATTTTCAAAATAAATTTAAAAAAAATTCCATTTAACAAATTTAGGTTGTTACATACTTCCCCACTAACAAGTAATTTCACACTTGAAAGTCATCGTAGCCTAACGCTCGAAAATAAAATGCTACTCAATTCTACTTTCCAAAAAACACAACACTAAAGTCCTCAATCAATTCTACACGTTCTCATATCAAGATTACAAATCTCAACTTCGATGCCCGACACGTCTCCAAAAAATACTCTATCTCCAAAGAAAACACGTCTCTCCTGCATGCTAGACCCAAAACCCAAAGACCCGAGGGTTGTCGTATACCTATGCTCTGATACCATCGGTAACACCTCGCGCGTCCAAAAAGAGATCGAGGCGTGCTACTACGATAAAAACTAAACTAAATTCTCAACAATTACTACAAATCATATATTTTTCACAATTTAAAGATAACAAATCCATAATTCTTACACTTCCATAGCAATGATTACAATAATGTTTCTCTTAAAATATAAAATTCTCCAACTATAATTATACCACTAATCTTACAACAACAAAAAAAATCTTCCAGTCCAAGCTCAAAAATAATTCTCCAAAATAGTCCATAAGGTACCATTCCACGCTAGCCTTCCACTAAAATAAAATACGAGGAAATACACAATATGACAGGAATAGATGCTCAAAACAAATTAGCACGATGAATAAAGCGCAACAATACGAATGCGCATATACAAATCAAATGCAATACTTAAGCATTATATCAATATTAATTTCTCAACAACACATCAATGGGTCCCAAGGCCTCACCTCAGCTCTCTTAGGCATCTTAAAGCCATATAACAATTTTTGGACTATCGACGGGTGCCCATTCTCCGTGCCATAATAAAATCTCATGACACTATGCTCAAATCAACAATATAATATATCTTAATGAATAAAATAATATATTCCAACAATTTTTCAGGATTCTAATGAATATCACAATTCAACATGAGTGCAATGGACATAGAAAACAAACAGAATACTCTCGAGAGAATTTAGGAGCACATTGTGTAAGTCCCGTACCTTAAAATCATCACATTAATCATTAGATATATTCTGCCACGCCCCTCTCGCAAAAAATAGTCAAGTCACATTCTAGGGCCAACACAAAATAACCCCAAATAGGCCTCCAAATCTATGGTCGAACATTGAATAAAATAGGGGCTAGGGTTTGTAGATGAAAGGGAATAATTTTTTAGAGGTCTTCTAGTTGAAAAGTTGATGAAAAAGTGATTTTTAGAAGCCAAGCCACGAATTTCTTATGATACATAAAGGATTAAGGGCTTGGTTGAGAAAAGAGTTATAATTAGATACAAACACTAAAATAAACATTACGGACGATTAGATCGTTGGAATTGGCTGAAATTTGGGGGTGTAGTAACTGAAGAGGAGACAAAGCCGCAGAGGAAATTTTAGCTCGATCAGTTTGTCGAATATTTTTATATATTTTTTCAGAGAGTTTTATGTTTTGAGGACTCTTCTAAACGCCCAAAGACTTATATATACTAATATTAGGTGTCTTTTAAGCTAGCTTTCCGAATTTCGAATATAAAAATCAATATATTTAATTATTAAAAATAATTAAATACAAAGTTTTATTTTTATCCGATTTTCTAAAAAAACATAAAAACAAAGTCCCATTTAAAAAATCCGGGTTGTTACATACTTCCCCACTAATAAGGAATTTCGCCCTCAAAAGTCGACGCATCCTAACGCTAAAAAATAAAATGCTACTCGATTCTATTTCAGAAAAATCACAATATTAAAGTCCTCAATCAATTCTACATGTTCTCACATCAAGATCACAAATCTCAACCTCGATGCCTGACACGTCTTCAAAAAATACTCTAGCTCCAAAGAAAACACACGCCTCAGGCATGCTAAACCCAAGACCCAAGGACCCAAGGTTTGTTGTATACCTAAGCTCTGATACCATCTGTAGCACCCCGCGCATCTGAAAAGAGACACGCGGCGTGCTACTATGATAAAAACTAACCTAAATCCTCAAAAATTAGTATATATCTTCCATTCTCTACAATTTAAATATAACAAATCGATAATTCTCACATTTCCACGATAATGATTACAATAATGTTTCTCTCAAAATACAAAATTCCCAACTATAATTATACAACTAATGTTACAACAAAAAAAATCATCCAATCCAAGCTCTAAAATAATTCTCCAAAATATTCCATATCGTACCAATCCACGCTAGCCTTCCACTAAAAGAAAATACATGGAATTATACAGTATGACAGGAATAGATGCTAAAAAAATAATTAGCACGATGAATAAAGGGCAATAATACGAATGCGCATATACAAATAAAATGCAATACTCAAGCATTATATCGATATTAGTTTCTCAACAACACATCAATGGGTCACCAGGCCTAACGTCAGCTCCCCTAGGCATCTCAACACCGTATAATGATTTTTGGACTATTTGCGGGTGCCCATTATCCGTTCCATATTAAAATGTTATGACATTATGCTGTAACAACCCTTGACTTTAGAGACTGAGAAATTAAATTTTTGGAAAAATAAAATTTAATTAAATTGGAGAATTTTAAAATTTGGGAATTGAGATCCAAAAATTAAGGACATTTCAAAGTATTCTGGATGATGATTTCAATTGTACCATCGATCCCGAAAGGGTCGAGATAGTCAAAATGACTGTCGCTAGGTTTTATTTCGGCTCCGAAATATTTTAAGTTAGTTTGACTCGAATTGGAGTAAACGAGTCATCTAAAGTGTGTATTAACATTTAAAAATTGGGACTTATGTTTTAAGGGATTTAAGAGGCTTACGGATCAAGCCTTCTCATTTGAGAGAAAGAGAAAAAAAAAAGCCCTAGGGAGAGAAAGGAAGAAGAAAAGAAGAGAGAGAGTAAGAAAAGCTTGGAGATTCCGGCCCAAATGCGACATCGAGGACGATCCAACCTCTACAAAATCGAGGCAAGTGTTTTAACATTCTAAATAAGTCATTTTTGTATTTGATTTCATAATTTGTGGGTAAAAGAAATGGTTTTTGGGTATAAATATCAAAACCTAGATTTTGGGTTTAAATCTTGAAATTAATGTTTACACATAGGTTTAAGGGGTATAAATTGATGAGGTGAAATTATAGGATGTGTTTTGTTGTTGAAAACATGATTGGGTTACAAATCTATACTTAGAAGTGGTTGATTTGGGATTTTGGGAAATTAGGTTTTTGTAGAAAAATGACCATTTCGTAGCCTACTAAACAGGCCGAATCGATTCGAAATGTTGCAGAGTCCCAGGTCCGTGTGATCGAATCGATTCAGACCCAAGCCGAATCAATTCTGCCTGAGATAGAAGCCCAGGTCTTTGGACCCGAATCAATTCGCCTTGGAGGCCGAATCGATTCGCTAGGCCGAATCGATTCGAAAACATGGCATTTTGAGGAATTTTCTCTATGGTGATTTCAAACCCTTTTTGGTTGGGTTTATTGATTTGGGGCCTTCTCTTATGATGTAAGAAGATTTGTTTTGGAGACACACAAGGGGTTTCTCACATATTATGATTTGGGGGACTTCTGGGAATAATTTAGGAAAAACATATCCATGTATGTATTTGGAGTTATATATAGAGATTGTGGCGAAATCTTATTGGGATTGAGAATCCTACTTAAAGATCAAAAGTAAGTATAGATGTGATGGGAGGCTAAGAACTCTTAGAGAGAGTTGCGAGGGTATGTTGTGAAATTCTAGGCCAACATTTATATCGAATCCTTATAAAGATAGGATTTTATTAAGATACAATTTGGGGCCCAATGAAAGATAGTGTTCGCATACCCTTAGTAATGATAAACTTTAAGAAATAAATTCGAGAGGTCTTAGACTAGGGGATTCACAAAAGTGATTGAACCATAGTCGAAATGTGTAGTGATGGTTTCCTACACTAAACTTTGGGTGATAACCCTAATGTTGAATATATATATATATATATATATATATATATTATGTTGTTTGGGAGACTATTCATCATAGGAAAATGGATGAATATGCTTCAAGTGAGGGATTGTATTCACATGTCGAGGTAAATTAAATGAGTTTGTGATGACGGCTTGTATATTAAGGATTATGTATACTTATAGCCGAGTGTATATATATCTTATACATATGAACGATAATTAGTTTGTATATATAGATATAAGGATATGTGAATATATGTATATATATAGATATGAATTTATGGATATATTTATGTTGTGGATATACATGGTATGAATATCTAAACCGTATATGATGGTTTAATGTTTGATCATATGATGGGATCATATGGATGTATATATATTGTGCATGTGAATGATATATATACTTATGTGGTTAAGCATACCCCGCTCATGCCATCATTGGGAAGATTCCGCGCAGAGGGTGAGCATCCTGGCTCAAGGATCAGGGTGTGGATAGTCCCCAGGTCATAGTCGTCCAGTGTGTTATTATGTGATTTATATTTTCGAGGTGAGGCGTGGTGGGTATGTCTCGTCTCATTGACCGGTTAGGAGATATGACCGCTTCCCGGGACGTCCTGTGTGTGTGTGTATGGCCCCGATGTCAGTGATATTGAGACCGACTGTGGTCCCCAGGACGGGATGTGTGTAATGCCCTGGAAGATGATAGCATGATGCAGTTTTATCGGTGATATATATACAGTCGGGTATATTATGTGTATGGCCATTGTACATCATATGTGGTATGTACACTTGGCTATGGGAATGGATGATAGTATATATATATGGTTAGAATAAATGCGTACATATATTAATATATCCTATAGATGAAAGGATATGGAATCGTTGTGGTGTACATCTTGGATGATTATGATGTAATAGGTTGATGGGGGTTGATGTATCGCATTTAAGGAATATTTCGGTTACATCATCCCAAGGATATTATTGGAGATTTTAAATTGTTTTAATATTGTAATCTAAATTTAGTAGTTGTAGTAGTATAATATCGTATGTATTGCATAATGGATCTCTATGATTGACATTGTCAAGGAGTAGTGTAACGGGGTGGTTCCTTGTTTGGATTTCGCTTTGCGAGACACCCCACGCACGAAATGCAGTGCAGTGTTGAGATTGGAGAGAAGTTTTGTCAATAACAATTTATATGCATGTTATTTATTAATTAAATCATATGATTAAACCCTAATGTATATGGGTAACATATTAAGAATTATAATTAATTAAATTATAAACCGGAATCCATTAAGCCTAGTATGACATACATGTTTGCTAAAATAATTAAGTGTGTTTAGAAAGGTTGGATTCTTGGGTTAAGATAGGAAGGCAATTCTCGTGGGTATAGGCTGGGCCTATGTTAAGTTAGGTTGTTCTTATAAATGGGGGTAATTTAACTAAAATCTCGGGACGCGAATAGGTGCGCGTCGTTAGATGAGAGGTGAGTTGGGGTTTCATGAGAGTGAGATTCCACTTTAATTATGAAATAAGTGCACCGATATTTATTATGCACGGTTAACACACTTGCTAAATATTTTTTACAACTCTATTCTGACCCGTTTACTTTTCTCTCCTGCCTGTATATATATATATATATATATATATATATACAGATATCCTACCGCATGGATGCCGGGTGGCCTTCTATCCAGAGTCCTGGGAGCCGTGACAGGTTCTGACTGTTACGGGACTTAGATTGTAGTCGCTTCCTACTTCTTTAAAAAAGATCTAGGTAGGATTCATATTGCATATCGGGTTTATACCCAAGGGATATTTATACATGTGTATATTTATTTCATTTCAGTTATTGTATTGGCTGTGACCCGACAGCTTATTCGGGTCTACTACTTTGTGGTATATTCGGTTGTAGTCACTCATTTCTTTTTATTTTATCATTTCATTTATCTTAGTTCTTGTATGCATTTTTTTCTTTCCTCTATTAGTAGTTTTATAGTGTTGTTTGGTTGTCTGTTGCATATTTTATTTAATTTTAACACCTCGCTTATAGGATATCGGGTAGTTAGTCTATATTATAATTGTATCGACAGTTGGTGTTAAGACTGAGCCATCTGAAACTTCTGATTTAATGTAGTATAGGGCTGGCCACCCGTTATTATTTTAAGCGGGGTGTTACAGATGGTATCAGAGCATCAGGTTCTAGAGTCTTTAGGATCTGTTCGGGTTTTCTGCGTTCTTCTGTTAACGTTCTTGATATAAAGCCCTACTATTAGGATTGTTGTGTTCTCTACGCCCATCTCCTTCTGTGAAGTGTATCCACTTGATCGACGTTCTGATAACAGTTGCTCTCGTTTCAGACGTCGCCTAGATTATGTCGTCCAGGAAAGGATCATATTAGAGATACCATACCCATAACTGATTTTACACTTTGATTGGGGGTATTTGTTTTCTTCCATTCAGGCGGGAATAAGAAAGAGAAATCTAGTGGTGGTTCAGGATGACCTATCGGTGGTTGAGTAAGAAAGGGAGAATTACTCGAATGGAGAAAATTGGACTTCGTAAGGTAAGTTCGAGGAGAGGCATGTAGTGTAGTCCTTAGGAGGTTATTGAGAAACCCGTCAACCTTTATTAGGAAACCTTGTGTTGGTGACTCTTACTGATGTGAGCTAGTTGGAGTTGTCCCAATATCAGGAGTATCACCTTCTGGGATGAGGGAGAAAGAAATTGGAGACTCAGGTTCGTTGAGTAGGACTGAGGGAGTTTTCAGTAGTTGCAATTGCGTTTTGTCCTTCAATATGGTAAGGAAGGATTTTGAGGAAGATGTTTCTCTTGTGGAGAAATAGGTTTAGGAGTAATGACTGTCCTGGAAGAAGTAGAGGACCCTGAGTTGAGGTTAAAGGATGGGGCGAAACCATTGGATTATGGAAGTGTAGAATACCTTCCTTTGGGTTTAAGTCATGCTTTGTGCAATATTGGGAACGTCGCGCATAAGGTATGATGGGTAGTTAGCCGTTACACCCCTAGGGTGTATAGAATTTCCTTGGAAGAAGGAGTGAGCAAGTACGGCATCTGTATGGCATCTTTTGAGACAATAGACCGTCTTGTAAAGAGATAGTAAAAAGTTATACTATTAAGTTCCGGAAGTGCGGAATGTCGAGTTTTTTTTTTTTTTTTATTAGTGACTACAAGGTTATTGTCTTATGGATATGTTTGGGTGTGAAATTGTAGTGTTCTAATGAGGGAAGAACTTATTTTATGGAAAGGTGTTGATGTGATGTAGAGGAATTTTATACTTGAGAGGTTCAGAGTTTAGTAGATTTATGTTGATCGGATAATTTAGCTCATAGTTGTGCTAGTTTGAGAACTAGGTAGTGGTTAGAGTGTTGTATTTGTTGAGATCTTGTGTCCTGAACATAAGGTATTTGCTTGGCATGTCGAAAGACATGGATTTATTTTATATTATATTATTACATAGGCCTTTGGGAAATATCTAATATGAAAATCTTTTATAAAACCTTAACTCGGATTCAACTAATCTCAATCCCCGACCTAGCTACACAGTAGTGTATTGGGAGGTTTCCTTGTTTGGATTTCGCTTGCGAGACCTACCCCGCACGAAGGTGGCTACTATCAGGAATTGAGGAGGGTTCAACCATTGGGAATTTTTCAAACTTTTATATAGTTAATATGTTGTTATAGATTATATTGGTGATAGTATATTATGATTTGAGGCTAATGGAGACTAATTATAATTCTACGAGTGAAAGCTCGAGTATGGGGTGTATGGGCGCCCTGGGTAATAGTTTGCTTTAAAATCTATATGGTTCGCCGTGAGAACTAGAAATGATCGGTATAGTGATCCTGAGGGTTGATGTAAGGACTAGATGAGATTGAGGTCCTAGGCATATCTTAGAATTTCGAGAGCGAAATTTTAGTAAGGGGGGAAGTATGTAACAACCCTTGACTTTGGAGACTGAGAAATTAAATTTTTGGGAAAATTAAATTTAATTAAATTGGAGAATTTTAAAATTTGGTAATTGAGATCCAAAAATTAAGGACATTTCAAAGTATTTTAGATGATGATTTCGATTGTATCATCGATCCCGGAAGGGTCGAGATAGTCAAAATGACTTTCACTGGGTTTTATTTCAGCTCCCAAATATTTTAAGTTAGTTTGACTCGAATTGGAGTAAACGGGTGATTTAAAGTGTGTATTAACATTTAAAAAATAGGACTTATGTTTTAAGGGATTTAAGAGACTTACGGATCAAGCCTTCTCATTTGAGAGAAAGAGAAAAAAAAAAGCCCCAGGGAGAGAAAGGAAGAAGGAAAGAAGAAGAAAAGAAGAGAGAGAGTAAGAAAATCTTGGAGATTCCGGCCCAAACGCGACATCGAGGACGATCCAACCTCTACAAAATCGAGGCAAGTGTTTAATCTTGCTCAATAAGTCATTTGTGTATTTGATTTCATAATTTGTGGGTAAAAGAAATGGTTTTTGGGTATAAATATCAAAACCTAGATTTTGGGTTTAAATCTTGAAATTAATGTTTACGCATGGGTATAAGGGGTATAAATTGATGAGGTGAAATAATAGGATGTGTTTTGTTGTTGAAAACAGGATTGGGTTACAAATTTATACTTAGAAGTAGTTGATTTGGGATTTTGGGAAATTAGGTTTTTGTAGAAAAATGACCATTTTGTAGCCTGCTAAACAGGCCGAATCGATTCGGCCTCCTTCCGAATCGATTCGGAATATTGCAGAGTCCTAGGTCTGTGTGACCGAATCGATTCGGATCCAAGCCGAATCGATTTAGCCTGAGACAAAAGCCAGGTCTTTGGACCCGAATCGATTCACCTTGGAGGCCGAATCGATTCGCTAGGCCGAATCGATTTGGAATAGGGACGAATCGATTCGGAAACAGGGCATTTTGAGGAATTTTCTCTATGGTGATTTCAAAACTTTTTTGGTTGGGTTTATTGATATGGGGCCTTCTTTTATGATGTAAGAGATATGTTTTGGAGACACACAAGGGGTTTCTCACATATTATGATTTTACGGACTTCTTGAAATAATTTGGGAAAAATATATCCATGTATGTATTTGTAGTTATGTATAGAGATTGTGGGGAAATCTCATTGGGATTTAGAATCCTACATATAGATCAAAAGTAAGTATAGATGTGATGGGAGGCTAAGAACTCTTAGAGAGATTTGCGAGGGTATGTTGTGAAATTCTAGGTCAACATTTATGTCGAATCCTTATAAATATAGGATTTTATTAAGATACAATTTGGGGCCCAATGAAAGAGAGTGGTCGCATACCCTTAGTAATGATAAACTTTAAGAAATAAATCCGAGAGATCTTAGACTAGGGGATTCACAAAGCTGATTGAACCATAGTCGAAATTGAGAGCGATGGGATCATATTACCAACTAGAGTAGAGTGTGTAAATCTAGTTGGGGTAGATGTTGTTTATCGGTGTGTGATTTACAACGGATATTTTTCTTTAAGTAATGGGATTATTTGATTAATGTAAGATTGAGCTTGAGGCTTATAGACTATTAGTTATGTGTATAATAATAGTTGAAATTATTACTAGATTCTTCAATGTGCTTTCGGCTGTAGATGATATGTGTAGTGATGGTTTCCTACACTAAACTTTGGGTGATAACCCTAATGTTGGATATATATATATATATATATATATATCCGTATGTTGTTTGGGAGACTATTCATCATAGGAAAAATGGATGAATATGCTTCAAGTGAGGTATTGTATTCACATATCGAGGAAAATTAAATGAGTTTGTGGTGACGGCTTGTATATTGAGGATTATGTATACTTATAGCCGAGTGTATATATATCTTATACATATGAACGATAATTAGTTTGTATATATAGATATAAGGATATGTGAATATATGTATATATCTATATAGATATGAATCTATGGATATATTTATGTTGTGGATATACATGGTATGCATATCTAAACCGTATATGATGGTTTAATGTTTGATCATATGATGGGATCATATGGATGTATATATATTGTGCATGTGAATGATATATATACTTATGTGGTTAAGCATACCCTGCTCATGCTATCATTGGGAAGTTTCCACGCAGAGGGTGAGCATCCTGGCTCAAGGCGCAGGGTGTAGATAGTCCCCAGGTCATAGTCGTCCAGTGTGTTATTATGTGATTTATATTTTCGGGGTGAGGCGTGGTCGGTATGTCTCGTCTCATTGACCGGTTAGGAGCTTTCACCGCTTCCAGGGACGTCGTGTGTGTGTGTGTGTGTATGGACCCGATGTCGATGATATAGAGGCCGACCCTCCCCAGGATGGTATGTGAGTAATGCCCTGGAAGATGATATCATGATGCAGTTTTATCGGCGATATATATATAGCCGGGTATATTATGTGTATGGCCATTGTACATCATATGTGGTATATACACTTGGCTATGGGAATGGATGATTGTATATATATATATATATATATGGTTAGAATAAATGCCTATATATATATATATATTTATATATCCTATAGATGAAAGGATATGGAATCGTTGTGGTGTACATCTTGGATGATTATGATGTACTAGATTGATGGGGGTTGATGTATCGCATTTACGGAATATTTCGGTTACATCATCCCAAGGATATTATTTGAGATTTTAAGTTGTTTTCATATTGTAATCTAAATTTAGTGGTTGTAGTAGTATAATATCGTATGTATGGTATAATGGATCTTTAGGATCGACATTGTCAAGGAGTAGTGTAATGGGGTGGTTCCTTGTTTGGATTTCGCTTTGCGAGACACCCCACGCACGAAACACAGTGCAATGTTGAGATTGGAGACAAGATTTGTCAATAATAATTTATATGCATGTTATTTAGTAATTAAATCATATGATTAAACCCTAATGTATATGGGTAACGTATTAAGAATTATAATTAATTAAATTATAAACCGAAATCCATTAAGCCTAATATGACATACATGTTTGCTAAAATAATTAAGTGTGTTTAGAAAGATTGGATTCTTGGGTTAAGATAGGAAGACAATTCTCATGGGTATAGGCTGGGCCTATGTTAAGATAGGTTGTCCTTATAAATGGGGGTAATTTAACTAAAATCTCGGGATGCGAATAGGTGCACGTCGTTAGATGAGAGGTGAGTTGGGGTTTCACGAGAGTGCGATTCCACTTTAATTATGAAATAAGTGCACCGATATTTATTATGCACGGTTAACACACTTGCTAAATATTTTTCACAACTCGGGCTCTGACCCGTTTACTTTTCTCTCCTGCATATATATATATATTACTACAGGTATCCTACCGCATTGATGCCAGATGACCTTCTATCCAGAGTCCTGGGAGCCGTGACAGGTGCGGACTGTTGCGGGACTTAGATTGTAGTCGCTTCCTATTTCTTTAAAAAAAATCTAGGTAGGATTAATGTTGTATATCGGGTTTATACCCAAGGAATATTTATACATGTGTATATTTATTTCATTTCAGTTATTGTATTGGCTGTGACCCGACAGCTTATTCGGGTCTACTCCTTTATGGTATATTCGGTTGTAGTCACTCATTTCTTTTTATTTTATCATTTCATTTATCTTAGTTCTTGTATGCATTTTTTTCTTTCCTCTATTAGTAGTTTTATAGTGTTGTTTGGTTGTCTGTTGCATTTATTTAATTTTAACACCTCACTTATAGGATATCGGGTAGTTAGTCTATATTATAATTGTATCGACAGTTAGTGTTGAGACTGAGCAATCTGAAACTTCTGATTTAATGTAGTATATGGCTGGCCACCCGTTATTATTTTAAGCGGGGTGTTACATATGCTCAAATCAATAATATAATATAGCTCAATGAATCAAATAACAGATTCCAATAATTTTTTAGTATTCAAATTAATATCACAATTCAACATGAGTGCATTTAACATAGAAAAAACCCGGAATACTCTCGAGATAATTGAGGAGCATATTGTGTAAGTCCTGTAACTCAAAATCATCACATGAATCATTACATATATTTTGCCTCAAAAATCAGATTGCACCATCACGTTCCCCTCGTGAAAAATAGTCAAGTCACGTTCTAGCCCTAACACAAAATAACCCCAAATAGGCTTGAACGTTGAATAAAATAGGGACTGGGGGTTGTAGATGAAAAGGAATAATTTTGGAGAGGTCTTCTAGTTGAAAAGTTGATGAAAAAGTATTTTTTAAAAGCCAAGCCCCTAATTTGTTGTGATATATAAATGATTAAGAGCTTGGTGAAAAGAGTTTTAATAAGATACAAACTTTAAAATAAATATTCCGGATGATCGGACCGTTGGAATTGGATGAAATTTCGGGTGTAGTAGCTGAAGAGGATAGAAAGTTGGACAAAAAATTTCAACTCGATCGGACGGTCGAATGTTTTTATATATTTTTTTCTAGAGAGTTTTATGTTTCGGGGACTCTTAGAGAGTTTTATATTTTGAGGACCCTTCTAAATGTCCTAGGACTTATATATAAGCATATTAGGAGTCTTTTAGGCTAGGTTTCCGAATTTTGAAAATAAAAACCAATATATTTAATTATTAAAAATAATTAAATCCAAAAAAAAATTCTCAGATTTTCAAAATAAATTTAAAAAAAAATCCCATTTAAAAAATTCGAGTTGTTACATACTTCCCCACTAACCAGGAATTTCTCCCTCGAAAGTCGACGTTGCCTAACGCTCGAAATTAAAATGCTACTTGATTCTATTTCCCAAAAATCATGACACTAAAGTTCTCAATCAATTCTACACGTTCTCACATCAAGATCACAAATCTCAACCTCGATGCCTGACATGTCATTAAAAAATATACTCTATCTCCAAAGAAAACATGTCTCTCACGCATGCTAGAACCATGACCCAAAGAACCGAGGGTTATCTTTTACCTAAGCTCTGATACCATCTGTAACGCCCCGCCTGTCCGAAAAGAGACACACGACGTGCTACTACGATAAAAACTAGACTAAATCCTCAACAATTAGTATAGAGCATCTATTTTCCACAATTGAAATATAACAAATCCATATTTCTTACACTTTCGCAATAATGATTACCTTAATGTTTCTCCCAAAATACAAAATTCTCCAACTATAATTATAACACTAATTTTACAACAAAAATAATCTTTCAATCCAAGCTCTAAAATAATTCTCCAAAGCAGTCCATAGCGTCCCAATCCACAGTTGCCTACCACTAAAAGAAAATACTAAGAAGTACACAATATGACATGAATTGATGCTAAAAAAAATAGTACGATGAATAAATCGCAACTATACGAATGCGTATACACAAATCAAAAGCAATACTCAAGCATTATATCAGTATTAACTTCTTAACAACACATCAATGGGTCATCAGGCCTCACCTCAGCTCCCCTAGGCATCTCAAAGCCATATAATAATTTTTGGATTATTAGCGGGTGCCCATTCTCCGTGCCATGTTGAAATCTCATGACACTATACTCAAATCAACAATATAATATATCTCAATGAATCAAATAATATATTCCAACAATTTTTCAGGATTCCAATGAATATCACAATTCAACATGAGTGCAATTGACACAAAAAAACAAACAGAATACTCTCGAGATAATTTAGGAGCATATTGTCTAAGTCCCGCACCTCAAAATATCATATGAATCATCACATATATTCTGCCACAAAAATCAGATTGCACCATCACGTTCACCTCCTGAAAAATAGTCAAGTCACGTTCTAGCCCCAGCACAAAATAATCCCAAATAGGCCTCCAAATCTATGGTTGAACATTGAATAAAATAGGGGCTCCGGTTTGTAGATGAAAGGGAATAATTTTGGAGAGGTCTTCCAGTTGAAAATTTGATGAAAAACTAATTTTGAAAAGCCAAGCCACGAATTTATTGTGATATTTTAAGGACTAAGAGCAAAAAGAGTTCTAATTGGATACAAATACTAAAATAAACATTTTGGACGATCGGACCGTTCAAATTGGCTAAAAGTTGGGTGCGTAGTAGATGAAGAGGAGAGAAAGATGCATAAAAAATTTCAGCTTCATCGGTCGTTCGAATATTTTTGTACATGTTTTTTCTAGAGTTTTTTTTTTCAAGGACTCTTAGAGAGTATTATGTTTTGATGACTCTTCTAAACGCACAAGACTTATATATACTCATATTAGGAGTCTTTTAAGTTAGCTTTCGAAATTTTGAATATAAAAAATATATTTAAATATTAAAAATAATTATATCCAAAATTTTATTTTTCGCCGATTTTTAAAATAAATTTAAAAAAAATTCCCATTTAACAAATTCAGGTTATTACATACTTCCCCACTAACAAGTAATTTTACCCTCGAAGGTCGACGTAGCCTAATGCTCGAAAATAAAATGCTACTCGATTCTTTTTCCCAAAAATCACAACACTAAAGTCCTCAATCAAATCTACACGTTCTCATATCAAGATCACAAATCTCAACCTCGATGTCCGGCACGTCTCCAAAAAATACTCTATCTCCAAAAAAAACACGTCTCTCAAGCATGATAGACCCCAAAACCAAAGGCCCGAGGGTTGTCGTAGACCTAAGTTATGATACCATCTCTAACAACCTGCACGTCCAAAAAGAAACACGCGGCGTGTTACTACGATAAAAAATAAACTAAATCTTCAACAAATATTACAGAGCATCTATTTTCCACAATTTAAATATAGCAAATCCATTATTCTTAAACTTCCACAACAATGATTACAATAATGTTTCTCTCAAAATACAAAATTCTCCAACTATACTTATACCACTAATTTTACAAAAAAAAAAAAAAAATCTTATAATCCAATCTCTTAAATAATTCTCCAAAATAGTCCATAGCATCCCAATCCACGCTAGCCGGCGACTAAAAGAAAGTACAGGGAAGTACACAATATGACAGGAATAGATGCTCAAAAAATATTTAACTCGATGAATAAGGCGCAATAATACGAATGTGCATATACAAATCAATTGCAATACTCAACCATTATATAAATATTAATTTCTCAACAACACATCAATGGGTCACCAAGCCTCACCTCAGCTCCCCTAGGCATCTCACAGCCATATAACGCTTTTTGGACTATCAGCGGGTGCCCATTCTCCACGCCATATTAAAATCTCATGAAACTATGCTCAAATCAACAATATCAAATATCTCAATGAATCAAATAATAGATTCCAATAATATTTCAGGATTCCAGTGAATATCACAATTCAACATGAGTGCAATTGACACAGAAAATAAATGGAATACTCTCGAGAGAATTTAGGAGCATATTGTGTAAGTCCCATACCTCAAAATCATCACATGAATCATCACATATATTCTTCCTCAAAAATCAGATTGCACCATCACATTCCCCTCATGAAAATTTGTCAAGTCACGTTCTAACCGCAACACAAAATAACCCAAAATAGGCCTCCAAATCTATGGTTGAACATTGAATAAAATAGGGGTTAGGGTTTGTAGATGAACGCGAATAATTTTGGAGAGGTCTTCTGGTTGAAAAGTTTATGAGAAAGTGATTTTTAAAAGCCAAGACTCGAATTTGTTATGATATATAAAGGATTAAGATTTTGGTTAAGAAAAGAGTTTTAATCAAATACAAACACTAAAATAAATATTCCGGACGATCGGCCCGTTGGAATTAGCTTAAATTTGGAGGTGTAGTAACTGAAGAGGAGAAAAAGTTGTACAAAAAATTTCATTTCGATCGGAAGGATGAATATTTTTATATAATTTTTTTCTAGAATGTTTTATGTTTCGAGGACTCTTAGAGAATTTTATGTTTTGAAGACTCTTCTAAACACCCCAAGACTTATATATATTCATATTAGGAGTTTTTAAAGTTAGATTTCGAATTTTCTAATATAAAAACCAATTTATATAATTATTAAATATAATTAAATCCAAAATTCTATTTTTCTTCGATTTTCAAAATAAATATAAAAACAAATTTCCATTTAGAAAATTCGGGTTGTTACATACTTCACCACTAATAAGGAATTTCTCCCTCGAATGTTAACATAGCCTAATGCTAAAAAATAAAATGATACTTGATTTTATTTCCCAAAAATCACAACACTAAAGTCCTCAATCAATTCTACATGTTCTCACATTAAGATCACAAATAACAATCTCGATGCCGACACGTCTTCAAAAAATACTCTATCTGCAAAGAAAATATGTCTCTCACGCATGCTAGACCCAAAACCCAAAGACTCGAGGGTTGTCGTATGTCTATGCTCTGATACCATCGGTAACACCCCGCGCTTCCAAAAAGAGACCACGTCGTGCTATTACGATAAAAACTAAACTAAATTCTCAACAATTACTAAAAAACATTTATTTTCCAGAATTTAAATATAATAAATTCATAATTCTTACACTTCCACAATAATGATTACAATATTGTTTCTCTCAAAATACAAAATTCTCCAACTATAATTATACCACTAATTTTACAAAAAAAAATCTTCTAATCCAAGCTCTTAAATAATTCTCCAAAATAGTCCATAGCGTCCCAATCCACGCTAGCCTGTGACTAAAAGAAAGTAGGGGGAAGTACACAATATGACAAGAATAGATGCTCAAAAAATAATTAGCTCGATGAATAAAGTACAACAATACGAATGCGCATATACAAATCAATTGTAATACTCAACCATTATATCAATATTAATTTCTCAACAACACATCAATGGGTCACCAAGCCTCACCTCAGCTCCCCTAGGAATCTTAAAGCCATATAACGCTTTTTGGACTATCGGCGGGTGCCCATTCTCCACGTCGTATTAAAATCTCAGGAAACTATGCTCAAATCAACAATATCAAATATCTCAATGAATCAAATAATAGATTCCAATAATATTTCAGGATTCCAATGAATATCACAATTCAACATGAGTGCAATTGACACAGAAAATAAATGGAATACTCTCGAGAGAATTTAGGAGCATATTGTGTAAGTCCTGTACCTCAAAATCATCACATGAATCATCACATATATTCTTCCTCAAAAATCAGATTGCACCATCACGTTCCCCTCATGAAAATTTATCAAGTCACGTTCTAACCCTAACACAAAATAACCCAAAATAGGCCTCCAAATCTATGGTTAAACATTGAATAAAATAGGGGTTAGGGTTTGTAGATGAAAGCGAATAATTTTGGAGAGGTCTTGTAATTGAAAAGTTGATGAAAAAGTGATTTTTAAAAGCCAAGCCTCGAATTTGTTTTGATATATAAAGGATTAAGATTTTGGTTAAGAAAAGAGTTTTAATCAAATAAAAACACTAAAATAAATATTCTGGACGATCGGCCCGTTGGAATTAGCTTAAATTTGGAGGTGTAGTAGCTGAAGAGGAGAAAAAGTTGTACAAAAAATTTCATCTCGATCGGACGAATGAATATTTTTATATAATGTTTTCTAGAATATTTTATGTTTCGAGGACTCTTAGAGAGTTTTATGTTTTGAGGACTATTCTAAACACCCCAAGACTTATATATATTCATATTACGAGTTTTTAAAGCTAGCTTTCGAAATTTCTAATATAAAAACCAATTTATATAATTATTAAATATAATTAAATCCAAAATTATATTTTTCTTCGATTTTCAAAATAAATATAAAAATAAATTCCCATTTAGAAAATTCGGGTTTTTACACACTTCACCACTGACAAGGAATTTCTCCCTCGAATGTTAACATAGCCTAATGCTCGAAAATAAAATGATACTCGATTTTATTTCCCAAAAATCACAACACTAAAGTCCTCAATCAATTCTACACGTTCTCACATCAAGATCACAAATCATAATCTCGATGCCGATACGTGTTCAAAAAATACTCTATCTGCAAAGAAAACATGTCTCTCACGCATGCTAGACCGAAAATCCAAAGACCCGAGGGTTGTCGTATGTTTATGCTCTGAAATCATCGGTAACACCCCGCGCTTCCAAAAAGAGACCACGTCGTGTGTAACAACCCGCCCTTTTTGGAGACGATTAAATTCCATAATTAAATATAAACTGGCAATTTCGGGAATTTCCTAAAATAGTAATTTTTGGGATTTTCGAGGATTAAATTATTTTCGAAGGATGTTGTGATTATTTTTGGGACTATATAGGTCAAAATATTTTAATTATATGTCGTCGTTGAGTAAAGCGACACGAGGTAAGATTTTTAATTGGAAAACCCGCATTTATTTATTTTGGGTTGGAATAGTGATTTGCGGTCAAGTACCTTGGATGGAAATTTTGACTGCGTCGTGAGTCTCGGAATGTCCGAGATAGTCGGAAAAGAGTGTCCGATTGTCGAAAATGAGGTTCGGGTAATTTTAGAGGTAAAAGTAACTCGTAATTGGGTGAACGAGTCGTTTTTGGGTTTTAAGGGGTATAACCCTTTTTCTTTCTTTATAAAGAGAGGGAGAGGGAGAAAAATAGAAAGGAAAGAAAGAAAAGAGAGAGAAGAGAGAGAGAGAGGAAGGAGAAAGAGGAGGAGAAAATGGAGATTCGGGCCAAACTCCGCCGGATTCGACTCGAGGTCGTCGGATTTTATCCACGAGGCAAGTGTTTACTTGCTTTATTTATCTTTTTGCATAAATATCTCATGCCGTAGTTTGGTATAAACAAACCCTAAAGTTTTTGGGGTGGGTTATCGTGGATAAAATGGGTTTTGGGGAGTTAAAATAATTAAACCCCAATAATATTTTAATTTGTGGAACTTAGGTTTTAACCTAAATTAATTGGTGGTTTTGGGTTCTAGGATGTTTAGAACCCTTAATATATGTGTATTTGTAGTTGGTTGAGGTTGTAGGACGTTGGGTGAGGCGACAAAATCTTGGGGGAAGCTTTAATGGCTGAAATCATCTCGGAGAAGACGATGAATAGTAACCCGTGAACTTAGGGGGGCATTTTGGCCAGGAAAAGAATTGATTTAACTCTCGGACAAAACAAGAAAGTTGTAGATCTTTTCGATACGGTCGTGTGGACTCCAATTGCGTATTTTTCTGATTTTTTTACGATTTGATATGATTTTTCCAAGATGGCAGCTCCGGGTTGAAATCATCAACTCGGAAATCAAATCGGGAATTGGAAAAATTACGGCTAGAATTAATTGCGTAGATGTTCGGGATAATTTTTGGGGTAGTTTAGAAACCCCGATAATGAAGTCGGGTTGTTGGATGGAGGATTTGAGGAGATTAGTGTTGAGGACCTAGTGTGACCGGTCGACCGCGCCCCTATGGCCGGTCAACCGCGTCAAGGAGAAAAGGCCTATTGCTTTGTTTCGTAGGCTTATTTTGCAACCCGCGGTCGACCGAGGGTCCAGGACCGGTCGACCGATGCCCTATTTTTAGCCCAAGATTTTGGAGATTAGTATGACTTCTCCTCTTTGAGTTTAACGTTTAAGGACCTTCTAAATTAGAGTATTATAGAGGGTTATGTCCTAAAGGACTTGGTGAATTGGGAATATATATATATATATATATATATATATATATATATATATATATATATATATGTAAATTCACTTAGAGTGAATTAGTATATTTGGGGATATCCGCTAAATCTGTAGATGGGATTAAGGTATGTATTACTTATTAAAGTAAGAAAATACTTTGGATTTAGTATCATGCTTATATGAATGCATGATTTTGATTCCTTGAGGGAATCTTTGGGATTATTGGTCATCGCTAGATGTTATAGGCCATTATGGCCGTTTATATATTCTAGGAGGAATATATGGTATATGTATATACTATGTGATTAAAGTATATATATATTATATGATGTAAATGATTTTGAGAATATAAAAATGAATAATTCAAAATGGAAAGATAAATGATTTTCATAATTGATAAGTTATGGTTACACACCTCCCTAAATCGCTATCGTAAGGGAAGTTGCACGCGTTGTGGTGAAGCTCCATGGCTATTGACCAGGGTGAATATAGTCCCTAGGACATATGGGAGATTATATATGTTTACTGCGCTGGTTAGGACATTATGGGTGTGGTCTTGACTTTCCCGCATGCATATGGCCGCTTCCCGACGTTGGTAGGTTCCCAGGTTGTCTTTTATAGATAGGCTCTGTAAGATGATAGCCATTTAGGGGCGCGTCCAGTGGGGAAACCCGGAGGGACGGTCTTAGATATGTTAAAGCAATTTATGATAATAAATTGGCTTTGAATACAATTCCCGGATGGAAGAAGGGAAATGGGATAAAGGTTTGGCTTCGGTAACACTCCCGGATAGAAGAAGGGATGTGGAAGCATATGATATGATCAAAGCATTTTCATGATAATGAAAATGGCTTTGGGTACATTTCCTGAGTATCAAAAGAGAAATGGGATGATATAAAACGGAAAAGCATTTTTATGATAATAAAATTGGCTTTTAAAAGTATATGATTTGTTAAAGCAATTCATGATAATGAATTGGCTTTTATATTTACATTTCCCGAGTATAGAAAGGGAAATGGGAAATTTTGAGAAAAATAAAGGTATTGATAAATACTTGATATATGAATCCTCAGTCCGGGAGATAGATCTAGACGGTTATGGTGAAATGTATATATATATGTATGAATCGAGTACCGAGGGTTTAATGGATCCCGACGATCGACCTTGCAGCATAGTAGTGTATCGGGGGGGTTCCTTGTTTGGATTTCGCTTCGCGAGACACCCCACGCACGAATATGGCAACGTGTTGAGACTGGGGAGAAGTTTAATCCTTAGTTCTCTTATATTATTAATTCTTATGGTATATATATTTATATATATCTTTCTGTACTGAGGGACTGACGGATCTCGACGATCGACCGTGCCGCGTAGTAGTGTATCAGGGGGGTTCCTTGTTTGGATTTCGCTTTGCGAGACACCCCACGCACGAACATGCCATAGCGTTGAGACTGGGGTGAAGTTTAGCCCTAGTACATTGCTTGGACTATCTAGGGTTGATAGTGGTTGGGTGATAGACTAGTATAGCAGGGTAGCTTGACTAGGATGTTTAGAGGGATGCGCTAGGAGTGCACTATTAGTGGAGAGGTGAGGGGTATCTCATGGGAGTGCGATACCAAATTTAAATATGAGATAAAACCTTTTTCAAAATAATAAGGCATTTATGCACTTGCGAAATATTTTCAAAACTCGGGCTCTGACCCGTTTATCTACTTTTCCTTTCTTCCTATATATATATATATATATATATATATATATATATATATATATATATATATATATATATATATATATATATATATATATAGGTGTTTGGACACCGGGACGCCTGGATGGCACTTCTTTCGAGTCAGACGTCAGTTGCAGCAGCTGTGGATGCGTGCAGATTTTTGATAGCCGCTTCCATCCTTCTACTCTAGATAGGAGGTACTGTATAAATATTCGGGCCAATGGTCCAACTGTTTTTATTTATTCTTTGCACGTTATTCGATATGGTTGTATAATTTGAACCGAGTGTTCGGTTATTTTAATTTATTTCGTTTTCATTTCAGTTCATTTACGCATTAACTTGTGGATGTTTTATTTTAATGGTTTAAAAAGAGTAGTTAGGTAAAAGTTTTAACGCTCGCCTAATAGGATATTAGTAATTAAATGGACTTTCGACAGTGATGATAAGAATGATCCATAAGTAACTCCTGTTTTAATTCGATATAGGAGTGATCGCCCGGTATCCCATTAGGCGGGTTGTTACAGATGGTATCAGAGCATCAAGTTCTAGTGTCCTTAGGAATCTTTGCGGACGTACTACGCTTTCAGTGTTGCTCTTGATTTGTTATAGAGCCTCAGGATTAGGATTGTTGATCTCTCTTGTGAGATTTTGTTCTCCTGTCATAGTAGAAGATTATAGTAATCTTTTGCGCGCTCGTTTGAGATTCGTGTGCGAGGCTTGGATGGCATCAGGGGGTGAGGCTTAGCGGGAGTAGCTGGTAGAAGTCGGGGGATTAGGACCGCCGTAGAGGTCACTCCCCTTAAGGCAATTATTAGGGATCGTTGCAATGACTACTAAAGTATAGTAGTTATGAGCATCCAAATACTGCTATGATGGAAAGTGGTACTCAAGTTGAACTACCCCGTGAAGATAAGGGTTCGAAAAGGGTCTTGGATAAGGACCATACATTAAAGTTGGGGTTGTGAAATGTGAGTGTGGCACTACCTAGTGGCCGTAGAAGGCTCGGGAGCTTTAGCTTAGAGCAGGGTGTGGAAATACCCGGATGTGAAAATTTAAGGAAGATTTTCACTTGTAGGGAGAATGTGGGTGTGTTCATGTGCCCCATTGAGGACATCCACGTGGGGAGATTTGTTGGAACTGGTAGTGTACTTTCCTTTTAACGAAGAGGTTAAGAGGATTAGTAAGGTGAAGTGCGGAGCCACAACAGTTAGTCCTTTCCAGGTAGGAATAAAGGACAAGGTTAGGGTGCCCAGATGGGGCCTAGAGTAAGAAATTCTAGTAAGAGGTGTTACTAGATGAAGTTATGGTGTTTGTTGGCTTTAGACTCGTGTGTGTAATTTGAGCTGTGTTGGTCTCGATAACATAATAATGTAGGCTTATGTGTTTTCCGCGGTAGCGGAATTTTATTTTGTTTCCCTCGTCATAGAGGCGGGTGTTTATATTTTGTATATATTGTATAAGATTATGGTATTATCGGAGCGATAGCAGGCTAATGATGGCAAGACTATCGTGTCCGCAGTTCCTGAAGGGAACATATTGTGGTTGCGGAGTCTCACCTGGATACAGGTTGAGTACACCATTATTATTATGGATTGATGGAACCTCGATGAGCAGAG